>AYEL01063263.1:0-171043 GCA_000484575.1 Olivierus martensii
ATATCAGTAATATTGACCCTACTTAATTTTTTATTATAAAAATATTAAGTATTGTAGAATATTATTGTTTATTGAATATAATTTTACTATCTATATATATTTTTACGTACTATGCAAACTGATAAATATCTATCATAAATATGTATAAAGGTATAAGGAAAAAAATATTTAAAAAATTATTGATTTTGGTATTTAAGAATTAATTTAGCATAACATAAAGAAAAATTTTATTTATAAATATAAAATATAGAAACAAAATTCGTAATTTAAATCACTATTGATTATGTTCCTCATTTACATAAACTCATAATTTTTTAATTAACTGAAAATTATGTCTTATATGTTTCTAAATACAGTAGTAGTAGGAAGACTTTATTTACATTATTTGGAAATAATTATCAAACTATTCCTATTTATCTCAAACTTGTTTTTGTTGTAAATCCTTTAGAACCGTCCTTTAAGATTAAAAATAATCCTTTGACGACTCAAAAGTATTTAAAAGAAGCAAATGCTTTTGATTTGTATTATAAGTTTTAAAAGTATTGTATTAATTATTTAAAAATGCTCCATATTTTCGTGTGTTCAATGTATTAAAAGATCTTTAATTCATAATTAATTATTAATCATAAGTTATACCGAAATATTATCCTAAATAACTAAGAATGTGAGAATTTAATAAATACTATTTCTATCAGTAATCATTTCGCAACTGAATCATTAAAATTTAAATGATGAAATTTCTAACATATAATAAATAATAATAATAACAATAATAATCATAAGTTTTTGGAGAGAACTTTCTTGATTGTAAAATTATTATGCTATGTATAAAATGGTATTATTTTATTTGCTAATAATAACTTTGGTTGTGAAACAAACAAGTGATAAATATGTGATATTCATCATTCGTTATAGATTTTATTCTAATTAATTTTGTTGAATTTCAGATTAAAATATACTGTATTTTAAAACTGAGTTTCAAGAAAAATACTTAAAATAAAATCTATAAGGAACGATGAATGTCACATAAATAGAATTGTATTTTCTTTTATATTAATTATACTTTTATTTCTTAAATAACTGAATAATAAGATTATTAAATAAGTTTTTATTTATTTTTTATTTTAATTTTAACAATTATCTAATTTAGAAAGAGAAATTTCATTGATATGAAAGTAGATAATTTTTATTTTTCAGCTTTTTGACTATTTATACTTACTTTTAATTTTAATGATTATTATTATCATTCCTGCAATGAAAATTTTACATTTTAAAATGCATCTATAGCGTAAACCCACACATGTAGTCGCATCACGCATCGTTTGAATTTTCATATAAATTTCTCCACATTTTCTCCATCAAACTTATCTTTTTATTTCAACTTAATTCATATTTTTACTTTTTTATTGTAATTGACATAACAAATAGTCAGTCTTTTATTTTGTGAGCATATATTTAAATAAAGAAATTAATAAATTTATTGTAGCATTAAAATTTTTTATTAATTGCAGATTACTGTAAACATATAGTCTTTATTAAAACTGTACATCTAAAATTAAATCAATTAAAATAACTTAAAAATTATATTATTTAAAAGGTAAATTTTCATTGATGAAAAACATAAAGTATTTTTTAATATCAAAGTATTCTGATTATGTTGTTATCGCCGTCTGTAGAAAATTATAAAAACGAATAGGATTATTAAGAATTATTTTTCATTTAAATTAATTATTTTGTTATTTCTGGTTTATTCGAAGTAATTAGAGTTTGAATTTCAAAACTTAATTAATACTTAATTAGTTTCGCAATAATAGTTACAATACAGTATATTATATCTTTGTTCTACATTATGAATTCTTTGAATACTGAAATTAGAAAAGATCATTACTACATTTTTATGTAGTAATGAACAATAAGTTATTACTTAGTATTTTTAACGATATATGTTATTAATATATATCTGTATAGAGAATTTATAAATATTTAAGATATAATTGAATATTTCATGTATGGCAACTGTATTAAGTCTGCTATCTAATATTCTTTGTTTTTTTTTTTTAATTACTTTTCTCTTTTATTTTTCTTTTTTAACAACTTTTATTCCAACTATGGTATATTTATTTCAAAATAATCATGATAATATTTTTTTCTAAACGATTACAATATTAAATATGCAATTTTATTATTAATGTACAATCTCGCTTTAACCGATCACATTTTCCTCGAGCTATGAGCGGAGAGAAAACGAATAAAAAGAAAAAAGAATAAATCATTCGGAAGGGGAAAAGTGTTTGAAACTGCAATAAAATACATCGAACAGAAAGATAATTCATCTGCCATTAATATAATTTTTTTATGAAAAATGGCGTGATTTTGCTTCAAAAAACGAATTTAAATCAAAAAGACAAATGAAGGTTGCTGATTTGATTTAATAAACCTTTATATACAACATACACATTTTTTATTAAATTTACAACTTATAAATGGTATTTTGCATATATTTTCGAATTAATCAGCCATTCGTTTATCCGAATTAAAGTTAGGTCTCTATGTGATTGGATAAGTAGGAATCTACTGTATATATTATACTCTAATAATAAAAATGATTCCAAAATGATTTAACAATAAAAATGATTTCATATTTCTCGCGCAAGCATTTGGAAAAATAGACAAGTTTGTAACAAATAAATGTATCTATTCTTCCAAATGGTATAGTGCAGAGTAATTGGCTAAATAGGGAATCAATGTAACCAGAATTTGATATGATGAATTCTACTGATTATATTGATTTATTATTATAATTTTTAAGTACATATATTTAATCACAATTACTGAATTACATATATACTGTATATGTTATTAAGTACATATATTTAATCACAATTACTGAAAATCGGTTTAAGTACAGACTAATGAATTCAGATCGTTAAATTATGAAAATACAAAATTTACGCATGTTAAACGTAATAAACTCTGATTTAAGTCTTTTTATTTCATACACAGTATATCATCATAAATGAAAAGATCTCTTTACCTCCATCTGGTGACCAGAAATAAAACTATTTTTTAACACATTTTTCCTCATTTTCGCTTTATATATGACGTAGACTTCTCATATTCAAAATGACAAAATATTGTAGATTAATTATTAAATTTAAAAAAAAATTAATAACTGTCATTAAAATTATTTCAGGATAATCGTAATAGTATTTTCATATTATTTATATTTATATTTGATTCTTCATTGATTTTAGACTACTCAGTTTTGGAGTAATCCTTTAATTAAATTAATTTTCAAACTACACTTCAAATGCAACTTAATAAATATTTAATAAAATGGTACTAAATTGTAACTTATAAAATATTATAATGCAATAATTTAGTGCATAGCACAGCAGTCAAAAAGTAATGAACCACATTTTTAGAAAAATACTTTTATTCTATATCTTTTATTTTTTTTTTTGTAGATCATAGATATATTCATTAGGATAATTAATCTATTTTTCTTCATAATTGCAATACTTTCTACTGCTTTATCGCCAGCTTGGAACAAATAGGCGTATATCTTCACAGTAAAACCTGTGAGTATGTAAGAAAAATGAATAAAGATGCAAGCATGTTTTCATTATATTTAAACATAAAATGGTAATTAGCATTCTCATCCAGTAAACTTAAAAATTGCCTTTATGGACTAAATTTGTTATGACAAATCCCTTGTGGCCATGAATTTTATAATGGAATTTTATAGACAGTTGTTTTACAGTGATAAAATATAGTTTAAATAGAAGGTGACTATGTGGAAAAATAGAATTTTTTCCTAAATGCTGCACCTTATAAAATGTATCGATAATAATTATGTTGAATAATTTTTTGTTTTTAAACTTTTGGAATGATATAATATATACTAAATTATAGTGCTTCACACTTATTTTAAAGAGAAAAACATTCAAACTGCATTAAATATTGTATTGATAAAACATTGTGAAATACAATAGCTAATAATAATTCTATACAATGTCAATTATTCATTGAATACAGACTTGCATAATAAACATATATGAAATGTATATTAATTAATTTAGTCTGCTATTGTAATATGTATAAGTTCAAACCAGTTTAAGTCTTTTGCCTTTTCTGTGTGTCATTTTTTGTTTTTTCCTATTTTTATGAAATCTTTGAAGCAGCTACAGCAGGGCCGCCTAGAGAAATTTTCGTGCCCGTGACAAGTCTGTAATCCGGGCCCCACTTAAAAAAGTGCATCACTTTGGTTTAATAAAAAAACCATAATAAACATTAAGCATTTATAAAAAAAGCAAACATTAATTCAAAATTCCATACGTTACATATTATGTTATATATAAAAAAATTTATTTTGATACGACTGCTTTAGGTGTTCTGTAGGCAGCCTGAGAACTATCTTTTTTTGTTAACAGATGACGCCACTTTCCATTCAGCGAGAATAATAAGTAACGGGGCGAAACAAGCCCTTCCACACGCTGCCCACCCCTGCAGAGGAGTCAGCCAGATTGTGGAGGACGGGGATTGACGGCCGGGCCCGAACCCCTTGATAAATACTTTCAAGGGATAGGACCCGAGAGTCGAACCCGAGTCCTCCAGAGGGGAAAGCCGAAGCGTTTTCACGCGGCCAATCCGGCCTACAGCCTGAGAATTATCGGACACGTTATGTAACACTTCAGTCTCAACGGTCCGCCCTCTTCGATGCCGGGCCCGTGACAAAAGTCACGGATGTAACCCCCTCTCGGCGGCCCTGAGCTACAGTATTATAGGAAAACAGGGATTTATTTTTATCCTCAGGCAAATTTAAAATTTTCTATGCATCTTGAGTATAAAAATAAATCAATTATTGTTTTTTGTTTGAATTATTTATAATGTATGCAGAGAAATTCACGTCTCTGCATTTTCCTTTTATTTCAAAATTATGTTGGAATATTAAAATATTCTAAAATTTATGAAAGAATGTTTCCTTCCTATTGTTTTTCAATCGCAATTGAAACTTATTCTTTTACTTTTTATTTTATTGTATTTATAATAAATCAAATTTTTTTGATTATCCTTTTGTTTTTTAATCTTCCCTTTTCTTCACTTCTTCAATTTAGTTTTATTAAATAATATTTTTTCCTAAAATCCAAGCTAAAAGAATATCTCACTCACGAAAACACAAGTAGCCTATTGTATTGTACATTATTGGGATGTATCAAGTATTGTACTATAATTATTTGATAAGATATTATCCATTCATTATGCATTCTAATATTTTTATACCACTACCATCAGAATTTCATAGCCTTTTTTCACTCGTACTATACATCGTTTTTATTTAGATTTATCATAAAGAAAAACAGATATTTTATTGACGAATATTTAAGAATAATGCATAAATAAAATATATTATCGTGACATTTATTA
The DNA here is from genome assembly GCA_000484575.1 of Olivierus martensii. NCBI lineage: Eukaryota > Metazoa > Arthropoda > Arachnida > Scorpiones > Buthidae > Olivierus > Olivierus martensii. Next base: position 5,428 of record AYEL01063263.1, read on the forward strand.
TTTTTATTTTTTAAATATTATTTTATCTAATGTGTGATACGCGAATCTAGAAGTTCCCTAGATTGCCTGTGGGACAGTTTGGGTTGGCCAAGCCTAGTATAGATTTCCTATAAGTTTTTAAAATAAAATTGTAAAGTTTCATTTTATTTTATAATACTGTACTTTCTTTTATATATTGTAGTTTATTTTTTAAATATCCTTTGTAATAATTTTCAATGAAGTTATGTATAGTAGGCAAACACATATAATTATTATATAATAATTCGAAGTTCAAGTTAAAAATATTTAAGTTCTTAAATAAATTTACAGAAATAAAGAACTACTACTGAAAAATATTTATTAGGAGAAAAGCTTTTCTAGTAAATATTTTTTCTGCAATAATACTTCTTACTATAAATTTATTTATGTATTATGCTTAAAACAACTTGTTTTATCGATCTCTTGTTTATTCCTCCTTATTTACAAATTTAATTAAAACTGAAAACATAATAATTTATTTATTATTATTTTGTATTATTTTTTAATTCTCTTTAAGTGTATTGCTATTGTTTATTTATTTTTTGTTACAATTGTCAAATCAATAATTTTCTTATCATTTGGAAGTATACACATGAAAAGTTTCCAATATTAACTGATATTGCGCAAAAAATTCTGTCGTGTTTCGGATCGACATACTTGTCAGAATCCGCTTTTTCAAATATGAACGTCATAAAAATTCAAGAAACCAAATTACAAATGATCATTTGAATGATTGCCTGCCATTGGCCACTTCTTCATATCAATTTGACTATGAAAATATTGGGAGCTTCAAACAATGCTAAATTTCACATTAACTTTTTTTTTTAGTCAACCAGCATTTCTTGTAACTTATGAGTCTGTAATCAATCTGTTGTCTTTTCTAACTTAGCTTTTCAAAATAGAGAAATAAATATTTTATTCCAATATATTTGTTTTATTTGTTGTATTAAAATAATTAAAAGGGATAAATAATTTTTAGAATAGACAAATAAAATTTTTAGGGCTGGGGAAAATGAGTCCTCCGAGCGTATTTAACTGCATAGTTGTACGTAAACAAATATCAAGATGGGGGAACGTGTTCTATATGAGAGAGTAGATCGCCGAATAACTTAGTATAGAAAAGTAGTTCGCATAATAAAAAAAATTGAACACTACATATATATATATATGTTATTATGAAAAGAATGCTTCGGTTTAAGATTTAAATTATTTAAAAAGAGTAGATCGCCGAATAACTTACAATTCGCATAATAAAAAAGATTGAACACCACATATATATATATATATATGTTATTATGAAAAGAATGCTTCGGTTTAAGATTTAAATTATTTACCGTTTTTAATCTCTGTTTTCTCTATTTTGATTTACATTTATTACGTGTTTTATTCTACGACTTGTTTCTTTTCTAGTGATAGGCTACTAGTTCTGATCATAAAATGATGATCGTTTAGTAATATTATGTTAAATGTTTTTAATCAGAATGCGATATGTTTTATAAAATTTTTGCTAATGATCATTTACGAAGTTTTAAATTTGCTTCTTTCTTTTGTGACTTCATTGTTTTCTCTATTGACTATTAATTTACTTTTTAAATCAGAATGCGATATGTTTTATAAAATTTTTGCTAATGATTATTTACGAAGTTTTCAATTTGCTTCTTTCTTTTGTGACTTCATTGTTTTCTCTATTGACTATTAATTTACTTTTTCCTCTCTACAGACAACAGTTGATTATTGAATTTAGATTTTAAAATTCAGCACTTGAATATTTTTAAACAATGCTCTATAATTTTAGTTTATATTTTTTTTACGTGCTCAAAATTTAATAATTCCGTATGTTCTGTTGTATTTCGAATATACTGTATATGTGACTGTTTGAATATTTTCCATAGGAATAGATGAATTATTTTAAGAAAAATACTTTTTCATTTGAAAATAATTTTCAACCTTTAATAAACTTCAGTGATTTAGAGTTCAAATGTTTCACCATTTTGAAGTGATTTATGTGTATTAGTGTACGAAAGATATTTATTTACTTTTAAATTAAACATAAATCTACTTTGTATCCATATCACTAATGAAAAAATAAAAACTGTTAAGAGTTCGTAGCTTCATAACAGCTCGAACAGCATAGAAAATACATTTATTGAAAAATTATTAAATAAAAATATTAATGTGCATTTGTTGAAATTTTTACCGCCTTTTAGGTCAATTTCAGCAGAAAAAATGAAATTCATTCCAATTGAGTTATTTTTTGGCAAAAAAGAAGATTATAATCATTATATTTATAGCAGAGAATTAATTTGGAACAGTGCTAAAAATGAAACACCAGTAGTGGATAATCGTCAAGAGCTGGCTATTGAAAATTTGATTATTTTTAAAGAGAATATAAGAGTATAACCACAATATCTTAAACAAGGAAACATCTTAATTAGAACTACATCAGACTAATAGCACTTGGAATTCGTATAATAACGCTATTTAAAATAAGATTTAAGTTTAATTTTACCGAATTTAAGTTTTGGATTACATAATTCTATTTATGATGCGATAATTGCGCGAAAAGCACTAATACCTAAAAATAGACAAGAATAGCCAATGGGAAGAATTGCACACTTAGAACTTTTAGCTTAACTTTTCATAAGCAAATTTATCTTTTCTTTTTTTGCTGAAGATCTAAAAATATTAAATTGTTTCAATTAAATCTACATTAAAATATTTGTTTATTCAATAAATGCATTGCTTTCTAATATAAGAATTGTTATGAATCTATAATGTTTTAGTTCAAATCATAATTTTGCATTAATTCTATTTACAATGAGGAGTTTTTACATTTTTTCATAAAAATTTAAAGAAAATCTCATTTATCACTGATTTCAAAGAAAATTTCTGACAAATTGGAAATATTTTTAGATCATTCAAAAAATTGCAACTGATCAAATTTAAGGGGTTTATCATATCGTAAACATGAACAATAAATATAAAACAAGATCTTTATTAAATGTCAGTGACTGATGGCAATAATTGTTATTTTTCTGATTTTTCCATGCTTATAACAAATCTGAATTTAGACCAATGACTTGCTATCATCGCCATAATTTGTTGATTTGTTCACTTGTCCAAGAGAACTTATTTTCAAATACTGTACAAAAGTGATCAAGCAGTTTTACTTTACTGATAGGCCTATAAATAATTAATATCTAAATCTAAAATCTTAATTAATATAATTAATGTTAATAATTAATATCATATAATTATAACTAAAAGAACTAGTATTCAAACATATGCTATATATTTCATTTAGGGTCGGATAATATTTATGGAGATGTTGCCCCAAATTTTTTTATATCTTTTATTATATTAGAATATTTTTTCTCTTACTATATCAGTAATATTGACCCGATATTGATAATTTTCAATAGGTGTGATTCTCTAGTATGATGTAAATTACATGTATGAGTTTTATTCAAATCAAATAATTTATGCGCGAACATCAGATAAACTTGCTTCATACAGTTTTATTCCATTTAGAAAAGGAAAGTGTCAAAAAAACTAATAAAAAGGAATTTTTAAAGAACTAATCCGTCAATTCATCTTATATACGACTATAAATTATACAGTATGGCGACGAGAATTAAATATTTAATTTAACCTTTCTGTATCATATGGATGCTTGATGGCCATCTCCATTGTATGCCACCTTCAATGTCACAAATTTCTTAACTGAATTTCATAAAGATCTGCAAATTTGTTTGAATAATATTAGTGGCGAAGTTCAAACAGACAACATAGTGATCTACTAATTGTACTTTCTTATTATAACAATATTGTTTTAATATAATAAAATACAAAACGTATCTTGTATTTTATTCATCGAGTTTGATTTTATTATATTAAAACTGTAGCCTATATATAAACAGTTTATTCAAAAACAGTTCTAACACATTTTCGAGCACTTTATTTGTTTGGAAATTAAATATCAAAATTTTCTCCTAAGCTAACATTACATTTTTGTATCAAGTATTATTTCAGTTTGTTAAATATAATTTGAAGTTTTATTTCCTTATTTATTGTAGATGCATTTATACATTTATGACAAATAATTTATTATAGTACAGTACTGTATTATGATTTTCAATTTTAGACTAGCTATTACTATCATCTTTATTCCTATGTCGCAATATTAAACATCTTTCTATAATAAATGTCTTAAAAATAATAATTCTTTTTAAATTTTAATTTTTTTCTATAATACACTGACGGAAAAAAAAATCCCAACACCAAGAAAGACTTGTGTTAGATAAATTTTGGGCACGAAATATTAATAACAATTTCAATATTTTTTATTGATTTAATATCATTAATTTTAAATTTATTTCTCTCGAGAAAATTTTAATAAATTCGAAACTTTAACCAAAAAAAGAAATGTAGTCTACGTTTAAAAACACATTAAAATTTTCTGTCATGATTTCAGTGGAGTAAAGCTTATAAAATTTAATTTAGAGAATAAACACATTAAAACTATAATTTTTATTTTATTAAATAATAAATATAGTATTTTATAATGTACAATTTTCTTATATTTTATATACATTATGTTTGCAAACCTTTTATATTGCATGCTGAATATAAATATTGTTATATCAGAGAGTTGCAGTTATTTTTAGTTTTGCTTGGGCTTTGCAAGTAAATATTAGAAAACATCAAGGAAATGCTACAGAAACACGGTTTGGAATCATTTATGGCTGTTTATACATTTACTAAGTAGATAAAAGATAAAAATGAAAAGATATAACAACATGTATTCAGAAAATTGATTTTTTTATCCATTTTCGATGTATAATTCCGGTGATTATTTTCATTTTGTTTTCCTTTTTATTTTTGTGAAATATCTTTATTTTTACTAAAATAATAATCTAATTTTGTAATATGTAATTTTTATTAAAAGTTTCACTGCACCAAAGAAGAAGATTCGGTGAAATTCAATGCTTGTTAGAGAAGCAGCCATATGCAATGTTGTTTAGTGAAAATTTAGCATTTGCCGTAGTAAAAGATTCGGTGGAATCGTTTTTCACTGTTCATTGAACTGTTTATTATTATATTCATTTTTCCGTTTTTAAAATTGCAAACTGAAACTGTATAAGTTGCATTTTATATAAGTTAAAAATATCATAGACTGTATATTAATAGTGAAACATGGATGAGTGGTTGGATATCTTCTTTTGAAGTCGAACCACTGTCTTATATGGGCGGCCGGATGGCCGAGTGGTAACGCGTTGGAGTGCCACGCAGAAGGACCCGGGTCCGGCATCTTCTGATAAGTTTTTTCGGAGTTCTGGGCCCGGCCCTGAGATCTTCCTTCACGGATGTGGGTGCAGCCTGTGGTTGGAACGGTCCCCGCCCCTTAGTAATCTCCCTGATTGGAAAGGAGCGAAAAAATGCAAAAAAAAAAGATTCTTATAAATAGGGTACCATTAGAAAGTTCTAATTCTCGGAATTCTGCAACAACCAAAAACTTTTTGTCGTTATTAATAATTTAAAAATTAAGGAATAAAAATGAAATTAAAATTATAGTTTCTCTAAAATAATCAAAATCTTCAGGTGGCGTTATAACTTAATAATGGCCGCCATATAATAATAATTTTTGTGTATATTTGGAGGAATTTGTCGAGTGATACTTCGAAGTTATAAGGTTAAATCACAAGATTTCAGCTCATTTATATGAAGAATAATATCTAGTATTAATAATTTATCGTGTCTGTACGACGAGAGTAAATATATTTGATTATTTGCAATTTTCGTAAAATAAGCAATTACAAGATTTCAATTATAATTCTCCTTGTGACTCGTCTCCTAGAATATTGAAAATGAAAGAATATACAGTATAAATATAAGTAAAGTAAATTTAATCAAAAAATGCACGAATTTATAAATAAGAAAAGTAATTTTAACTAAGCAACAACAAGATATCACTCATCCAATCTTGACATTACATATTTTATAACTACCAATTTTTATTTACAAAGTAGATTAACTTTGCAGAATACAGGTGGAAGTATGCCAATTTTCCAAGATAAACTGATTCTTGCTTATCAGTTTTCAAAGTAGATTATTAAAGCTTGTATAATAATAACCCATCCCTCGTATCCAACTGGGCTAAACCGAAACAAAATTACTTGTAAAAAAAAAATCTCTCTAAAGATTAGAATAAAATATTCAATTTTTATTTATTTTTTATTATCGTCGTCATTTCTCAGTCGTAAAAAAAAAATTAAAAAAGGAAGAGAAAAAATATTCTCATAAAAAGAAAATTTTAAATTTATAAATAGACTTGTAGCAATAATATTTGTCCTTCTGAAGATTAAATTATGTATAATTTAAAATCTAAAGGGAGAAATTGTGATAAAAAAAATTTTTTTTTTTCAAGTAGGAATCGTTGTTTTTGACAGTAAATATGGCTACTTTCCGAAGATAGAAACAATTATCATTGATTCCAAGCTAGAAGTGAGATTTATACGATAGAAAAACAAAAGAAAAAAGGCATTTTATTCTTTTGACTTATTCGGAAATTTCTGTTTCTTGACAGTATTTTTGATTTATGGGCAAGTTTTCATTCAGTAGATATTTATTCTGTTAATTCTGTTCTTGTCCAGGAGAGTAATTCCATTTCTAACAAGTTAGGAAGTTTCTGGATGATAAAAATGAATATAAATAACAGTGGGATTTGAGGGATTCAAATCTAGGATTTTACGATTGAAAACTTCGCTTATCCCAATCCCCATCCTGTCGTTTATCAATATTTATATTCCTGAAAAAGGTATCACTTTTATAAAAGTACGGTATGTATCTCAGTTTGAAGGCAACAAATTTTTCTTTTTCTTTTTGATGCTTTTCGACATGTTTCTATTAAAACATATAAGGGGCAAAGGTATAAATTTTATATGATGAAGAAAATTGCACTTTTTTCGTGTTCTTCTGTATCATTCTGCCTTAATGATTACTTGCCGATGATGATATCCATCGTCATGATGACATACCATCGATGTACTTGATGACATTAAGCACCACAGTTGATTTGTTCATCCTTATCCATGGTACTATCATCGATAACGTTCGTGCATGATGGTTGAATCGACATTCAGTGATAGATTATGCCCAGGTTTGACATCACTACTTTTGCTTAAAGTGTATAATAAAATACAGAATGGAAGCTTCAGAGTTTATAAATCATAAGAATCCTGTCATCGATAACGTTCGTGCATGATGGTTGAATCGACATGCAGTGATAGATTATGCCCAGGTTTGACATCACTACTTTTACTTAAAGTGTATAATAAAATACAGAATGGAAGCTTCAGAGTTTATAAATCATAAGAATCCATCAAAATTCTGAATCGGATCTCATTGTTAAAAGTTCAGATAATAGAACTGCAAGCATTGTTAAAAGTTCTGATATCAAAAGACTCTACACATTCTTACGATTCGGATGTTAAGGCCAAACATTCTTAAAGATTTTTTTTTATATAATATTTTAATGCGGCATCGCATTAAAAACTATCGAGAAGGGAAAGATATATCATCTCAAATTTGTTTTTATTGTCATTTTAAGCGAGAAATTCGTAATTTCGTTTCTGACTGCTCGCTTTTATTGTTTCTCTCGAATGATATCTGCATTTAAATACTACTAAAAATCGTCGAAACGTTCTAAAAATCATAAAAATAATTGTTTAATCCAATTTAGACTAAATTTGCAATGGCAGTTTTTCATCGGAAGAGAGAAATTTCGAAGTAAAAAGACTCTTTCAATTTCGATTCTGGATCAATAAAGCTGATAATTCAATGTTCCTTCTTATCTTTTTTCTTTTTTTTTCGCTACATCACGCATCATCGAGAAGAGAAAGATATATCATCTCAAATTTGTTTTTATTGTCATTTTAAGCGAGAAATTCGTAATTTCGTTTCTGACTGCTCGCTTTTATTGTTTCTCTCGAATGATATCTGCATTTAAATACTACTAAAAATCGTCGAAACGTTCTAAAAATCATAAAAATAATTGTTTAATCCAATTTAGACTAAATTTGCAATGGCAGTTTTTCATCGGAAGAGAGAAATTTCGAAGTAAAAAGACTCTTTCAATTTCGATTCTGGATCAATAAAGCTGATAATTCAATGTTCCTTCTTATCTTTTTTCTTTTTTTTTCGCTACATCAACCTGATTCAATTCCCATCTCGTTTCTGAGGCACAAAACGACAATTATGACACCAGTAACATCAATCATATATATTTCCTTATTAATCTTGTACTGGTTTTAATCGATAATGTGGTCCTATGCTTAACGAAAAAAAAAAAAAATGTACACCATTTTTCATGTACTTATTCTATTACTGAATGAATTACAAAGATTCACTCATTCATAAACAGTAAAATAATATTTTAAAATTTTATTATACGATAAATTGAACACGATTAAATTAAAGTTTTCGGTTTGATATGAATTATTTTGTTAGATTTATGTAGACTATAAAATAATTTTTTTTTTTTCAAGTTAAAATCGACATTTCACCTGTCATATTTTTGTAATTAAGAAAAACATTAAAATGCGAAGAGAGAGAATATTTACATAATTTTCTAACAAGTTTTATCAAAAGCAACAACAATAACACCTTGATGAAAATATTAAAAAAAAATATCTAGAAGAAAAAAGACTTAATGATTTCTAATAAGAAATCTAGTAAATGTGTTCCTTCTTAATATATAATTTTTTTCCTTTGGGTTCTTATTGAAAATTCAAATTTTTGTCGAATTTTAACGAAAGTCTAAAAGTTGAGAAATTTAATTAATTAAATACATCCGAATTTCACTATTTCGCAGCCAGTACTGTATAAAATTAGTTTTTTTTTTATTATTTTTTTTTTTTCGAGAATTTTACTTAATGAACCAAAAAATTTAAATTTCGCGATGTTTCGATTTTTATTATTATTTATTTTTTGAATAAAAATGTTTTGAAGTTTATAAAATCTTTATTAAATTAAATTCTAATGTTTTTCATTTTTGTTCAATTTTATTTTTATTCGGATTTTGAATGATTTCGTCTCAGAGTTGTTCGACTTCAGTATATATATACACATATGAAGTGTATATATATATGAAGTGTATATATATATATATATAAGTGTATATATATATATAAGACATGTGGCATTGTAGGTAACTTCCAAATTTTAATATTTACAAGGAGTTTTATTTTCGACTGAAGTGTTTTTGTATCCGGTACTTCATCATTTAAATAGGATTTATCACTGGAGTAATGATTATGTAATGTTTCTCGATGCGATCAATGACTTGAATGATCGTGTGGAAGAATGTTAACTTCGGTTGAAGATCAGAATCGAATCCCAGGAGTTAGTTCTAATTTTTTCAGAGATCTGGCTCGGCATTTTTCATCTACATCAGTGCTTCTCAGAGTGTGGGTCGCGACCCCAAATGGGGTCGCGTAACAAAATTTGGGTGTCGCAGAAATTTAACAAAGTTTTAATTTGTATTCCTAGTTTATATACCTCTATATCCAGGATCGCGAAAAAATTTTCTCGTTAAAAATTATTCATAAACAACTTTTAACTATATATAATTTTTATTTGTATTGAAATTGAGAAATGGAATTAATATAATTTCGCAAAAATAAAAGTGAAAAATAGCAATATTTTAGCCATTAATACAATTTAATTATTTTCGAAATTTTAGTTGTATGTTTTGTTTTTTCTTATTATATTACTTTACACTGTTTTCAAATAGCGGTTATTAAATGGCGGGGGCATTCTACTATCCACTACATGCAACCCACAATACTGATGAAATTCGCGATCAGTTTAGAATGGGGTTAAACGCCAGACACGAACCTCACCTGAAAAATCCTGGAGACGTGGACTCCAGATCCTCCAGGATAAAAACACAGCCCGCTTCCATGTGGCATTCTAGGTAACTTCCAAAATTTAATATTTATAAGGAGTTTTATTTTCGACTGAAGTGTTTTTATATCCGGTACTCCATCATTTAAATAGGATTTATCACTGTAGTAATGATTATGTAATGTTTCTCGATGCGATCAATGACTTGAATGATCGTGTGGAAGAATGTTAACTTCGGTTGAAGATCAGAATCGAATCCCAGGAGTTAGTTCTAATTTTTTCAGAGATCTGGCTCGGCATTTTTCATCTACATCAGTGCTTCTCAGAGTGTGGGTCGCGTAACAAAATTTGGGGGTCGCAGAAATTTAACAAAGTTTTAATTTGTATTCCTGGTTTATATACCTCTATACCCAGGATCGCGAAAATATTTTCTCCGGTAAAAGGGTCGCCAAGTGGAAAAGTTTGAGAAGCGCTGAGCTACATTATATATCTGACCATCTACGATTGCTTTCTAACTGACCTATTATCACATATTCTGTATTCTGATTCGATTCGGCAGAAAAACTAAAGCAAAATTAAACTAAATCTAATTGTTACAATAACAATATTTTTAATGCCATTTTCCAATCTTGCCGATTATTAAATAAAAAAGCTATTGCAGATTATCTATCTCTATGAAGGATTAACTGAACTACTGAGGACAGTAATCGATGGGTGAAGCTCATCTTGTATTCTGAGACATGCCAAAAGGTTGCTCCTCTGCTCCACCTGAGAGGTACTAGAGGGTGAAAACGTCTGCGAGAATAATCTCGGCTTAATCATAGTCTGGTCCATAGGTGCGGCCGTGCCTAACACCTATAGGTCCATAGAATTGTTACGCACGGCCTGATTCATGCTTCGTCCAAGAATGAACGAAGCTCGAATCAGCAAATCCGCACAGGCGTATCATCCCTGGGGAAATAACACCTGTAGGTCCATAGAATTGTTACGCACGGCCTGATTCATGCTTTGTCCAAGAATGAACGAAGCTCGAATCAGCAAATCCGCACAGGCGTATCATCCCTGGGGAAATGTCCACTGCATCCGTACCTCGTGCACAGTGTCGCTGAGGTAACCTTTACTTGGCCGAAAATGCTCCGTCTTCGTCCACAGAGGGATCGAAAACACAAGAGGCTGAGAACGGATTTGCTATTGTGTGTTCTCCAGAGACATGAGAACACCTTGTTCAGGCACTACCGCGACATAAAAACGCCAGCAGCGTCTCGGACAATATCCGAGTCCTTTTCTTACTAAGAACAACCTTAACTAATATTCGCATCGGCGGGTGGGAGCGCGCATTGCGCCGACCTTCCTCTTTTGTAAACGTACGAGAATCTCTCCCGCTTAGTATCCGAAAGCAGCACTGTGGCCTGCCACAGTCAACGACTGTGACACGCCACCGTGGGGCGATATCGACCGACGCCGTGCAATGGCTGGACTTTGGCGCCTTGCCTCGGTCTAGTATTGCTCGGTGTAACTCCACGAAGTTTTATGATTCCTAGGGAAACAAGCTTCTCCTGGTCTGGGGACAAATCCCTAACAGTCCGAGCCAGACCAACTCTCGGATGGGCACCGTTAAGGCTTCTATTCGTCAGCCATTCATCCGTCGGCACGGTACGCTCCCTTGGGATTTGAAATCCTTTTAAAAGATTCGTACTTCACGCAGTACATCGACATATGTACTGCGTGAATTTCTGGCCGATTCTTAATCCCGGACCCGCAAGGACTCGGGCGGTCGAGTGGCGAACTATAGAGCATCCACCGGCGATAGCTGGTGCTGCCAGACTCAATAGGAATTTCTTCACTTAGGACAGTGTCTGGATTACTCGGTTAGACCCATCCCGAGTTTTACCCGACACTGCAGGACCTCTATATAAAAAGTCAAACGAGGCCGAAAAAACGGAATGGATTTCTTCAATACTCCCTCACATCTCGGTTACGGGTTCCCAGGCCCGACCAGGAATGAGTCGTAGAGACACCGGCATGAGTCAGCACAAGCATCAGCATGTTCAGGGATTTTTGGAAAAATGCCATCCCACCATCCCTCACATCTCGGTTACGGGTTCCCAAGCCCGACCAGGAATGAGTCGTAGAGACACTGGCATGAGTCAGCACAAGCATCAGCATGTTCAGGGATTTTTGGAAAAATGCCATCCCACTGGAAGTCTCTTAGTGTACCCAGACACTATGAACCTATCGGCCCGGCTGTAAAACAGATACAGACATACTGCTGGCACAAGCCCTCTCGCCACGTTACGGCGGGCTCCCTCGAGAGGGTGTGGATCAAGCCCGGATCGCTTATAAATTTTTAGATGTGGGATCCGGGCTTGATCGCGCGTCCTCAGAGTGAGAGGTTCTGCCAGATGGCTATGTTGCAAAGCAATCGTCTATCATTTCGGTGGATCTAGAGTCTAGATTCTAGACTCTAATGATTCTAATTCCGGATCTCATACCTCCAATTTTTCAGGAAGAATCTGAGTCCTTCTTGAAAAACTGAAAGTTGAACCCTCATTCTTCAACGTTCTAGTTGATTCCATCATGAGTGTCGGCCCCACTATAATGAGTTCTAAAAGTGATCGTAGCCAGATACAATATATTCTATTTGCAAATATGACGATTTAACTAAAACCTAGCCTAATTATCTGAGTGAGAACCGAGATAGTCAGGAAATGAATTACTCGGATAATCCGCAAAATACTCAAAAATCGCTTATTTGTGGACAATCATGCATTTAATAATTAAAAATAAGTTGCATTCGTACATATATTCAAATGTTCTATTAATTATTGAAAAAGGAAATTATTTGTGGACAATTATGCATTTAATATTTAAAAATAAGTTGCATTCGTACATATATTCAAATGTTCTATTAATTATTGAAAAAGGAAACAAGAAATTATTACAATATTTATACTGTAATTTTAATTTGATTCTAATTTTTATTGCCAATTATTTACTATCTTAAATAATAAAGAAAAAAGATATAAAGAAATGAATCTGGGACATTTAAAAATCTTTCAGATAGCACATCTAAGATAAAAAAATCGATAATTAAACATCACCTCCGATCCCAAATTTTTTTTGTTATAATCCAACTCCTGATAACCGGAAATCTACTGTATACTGTATTTTTTTTTGTCAACAGATGACGCCACTTTCCACTCAGTAAGAGTACTAAGTGGCGGGGCGAAACAAGCCCTTCCACAGGCTGCCCACCCCTGCGGAGGGGTCAGCCGGATTGTGGAGGACGGGGATCGCTGGAAATCTGCTGTATACTGTATTTATATACATATTCATCAAAAATTTATAGAAAGTTTTTAACAACTTTAAAAATTAATTCGAAATTTTCGTGATTTGGATAACTTTATCATTATCTATATTTATATACATATTCATCAAAAATTTCTATAAATTTTTTAACAACTTTAAAAATTAATTCGAAATTTTCGTGATTTGGATAACTTTATCATTATTTGAACTAACAAGTAAGTGTTGATTTCTTATGTTGTTAAATACAGTGTTACCTCGCAATTCGACACTAATCCGTCGCCAAACTAATGTCGAATTGAGAAACTGTGGAATTGAGGAATAATATTTCCTATATATGACTATGGAAAATAGATTAATTCGTTGTCGAACCCCCATCCTACTCCCATAACGGGTGAGGTGATAGAGATATAATATATTTAATTTACTATACGTATTTTATTATTGTATAACCTACTAAATTACAAAATGCGCTATTTTATACACAATACACTCAAATTATTAGTCCTTGGATGTTGGAATAAAGTCTTCTTTATCCTGGTCAACCTTTGAATCTGTTAAACCAGCTCGACTTGCTTTACATTCCTCAGTTTGATCTGAAATACATCCTGGAGCTTTCTTCTGAAATTCTTTGAAAATTAACCTAACCTTTCATAGATCATTGCTGAGTTATTGAATCTCCCTTCTTCTGTCTTGACCTAATCCACGTGAGAAGCAGCTTTTCCATCTCTTTAATCATTAAAGATCTATTCTTGTCAGAAATCTTCATTGGTCCAGCAGACACCTAGCAGCCATAATCTCTTTCTGTTGCAAAACGTTGCAAAGATGTCCTATGAACGCCATACATTTGAGCTACATCTGTAATTGTTCTACCTTTCTGCACTTTATCTACAATTTCTTTTTTCTTATCTATGCTCAATCGACTGTTCTCCTTTCCTGAATTATTCCTCTGTTTACTTCTCTTTGAACTCATCTCTAAATTTCACTCAAGAAAATAATAATAACTAAGGATGCATAAATTTTTTACTTTCTAAAAAATGCAAAATTGAAAATTAAAACCAAACAACACTGGTAAACACCAAAGCAGTCCAACAAGAACTGACAAATAACCTTACAAATAACAAATGACATCAAACAATTCTATGCACGCGCATGCGCCATCCCACGAAACTCAACTGTCGAATTGCGAAATACCACTGTACGAAGTATTCAACAGATTATCTTTGTTTTTCTTTTTGTCAACAGAAATACCACTTTCTATTCTGTAAGAATACTAAATGACGGGTCGAAATAAGCTCTTTCACAGGCTGCTCACCCCTACAGAGGGGTCAGCTAGATTGTGGAGACAGGAATCGACGGACAGGCCCGGACCCCATGATAAATAGTTTCAAGAGGTGGGACCCGAGATTCGAACCCGGGTCCTCCAGAGTGGAAAGCTAAGATCCGAGACTCGAACCCGGGTCCTCCAGAGTGGAAAGCCGAAGCGTGGATGAGACCCGAGACTCGAACCCGGGTCTTCCAGAGTGGAAAGCCGAAGCGTTGAGATACTATAGAACCCGAGACTCGAACCTGGGTCCTCCAGAGTGGAAAGCCGAAGCGTTTCCACACGGCCAATCCGGCCGACGAACTTCAATATTTGATTGTGTTTTGTACACTCGGATAATCCGGCTGACGCATAGTGGTCACTTTTGCCGATCTGGGAGAGCGAAATTATTTTATTTAAAAAAAATAAAATAAATGCTTGGAAAACTTTACGAAAGAATAGAAGAATAATTTTTTACCTGTTTAGAGATACATTGTTAAAGAATAACTGAAATAAAAAACTAAACTGAATTTTACAAAGCATTACTGATATTACTTTCATACTTGTTTGAAAGTACAAATAAATAAATATTCTTCTGATAGTACTACAGCTATCAGTGATGTGTTCAAGTACTTCATTTTGAACGAAAAGTAGTCTACGGACAATACGTTCCACTAACGACTGGAGTTTAACTTCGGCTGTAATTTCACTTACTAATATTGCTTGGATAATATTGTTTTTTGATTAGCAACAATGTATTATAGTTTGGGTAATTGTTTGCATCATGAGATTTACTCATTTGTTGTACAGCAATGTATTATTTTTAGTCAGTGTTATGTTTATATACAAAGCAAGAGCTGTTTCAGCTGTAATTTTTATGGATTGTTGCTGGGAAGTGGAACACAGGTTTTTTTTTTATTTTTGAGGCTCTTTTAGAAGAAAAACTAGATACTCTCGTTCTTAAAGCAAATATCAGTTCATCTTGTGTAAACATTTGTAGGAGCGGACGAACTTTCCTCCGTTTGACCGAATCACTGCAGCTAGTAAATGATTTTTCTGATCTTCCAGATCGTGATGGAGTTTCTTTGAATTAAAGTCCCTCGAAAACAATTTTCTGGCCCAACCATTTCTCATTTATAGAAAGAAACAACTTAATACAAGGCATTTTTTCCATTTCAACATTAATTAAATGCAAAAATTTTTAAATCGCTTTTTTTAATTAAATAGGCCTATTTGGAATCCTCCTTATACTCCGAGAAATCACTTCTTTGCATCAAAAAGTTCAAAACTGCGTCAGTTTTCTTATTAATGTTTGGTTTATCACGCCAAACGCTAAATAGTGCTTCTGGTTGCATTCTGCATATCAAACCTAAAAATGACTTCAAAATCTAAAGTTGCAAATAGTTGCAGCTAAATTTAATACAAAGCAATTATTAAGAAGTTAATAATTGTATCATTGAATTGATGTATCATTGAAGATATCGCTACTCGCAAACGAGATCGATATTTTGACTTTAAAACAACTATTGCAAAACATTTCTGGATACCTGGATATATGTATTTTTATCCCCTTTGCTGATTCATTTTTTTGGACACTAATTTAAATTTATTTTTTGCTTGCTTGTCTTAAATATGATGGTTTTATTAATTCTCCCACAGTTTGGAAAACACTGCCGTATGGTGATTTCGTTTATAATCATTTATAACAAAAGTTATAATATACAGTATATATTTTCTATGTATTGTGTATCTGTGTATAGTATAATGAATTCTAAAAATACAGTAATTTAATAATAAAATTTAATTATATCAAATTTGTAATTAAATCTATCATACAAGTTAGTAAAATTATTACATATCAAAAATAAGTTCAACTTACATATTTTAATTAATTTTTTTTCTTTGAGATTTCATTTTGTTTGGAACAATGTATGAGTTATAAAAGAAATAACAGAAGAGTAGAACATAAGTAAAATACATGAAAGAATTCATTCTAAGAGATGTATAGGTTAATTCGCAAGGAAATCCGGAGTTTAACAATCTGTACGCCCAGAAACAAAGGAATACGCCAATAAACATTTGAGAAATTTGGCATAAAGTGATAATCATTGCAATAGAACGAGGTACTTTTATATTTAGAGCTCTCAATGCAAAATAACTATACATTAAAGTATGAACAGAAAAATTCATGAATATGAACCAGTGACCAAGAGATACACCATTTCCGCAATTATACCATGTAAAAATTAATGTAACTATATGGTGATACCAATGAAGAAATATAAGTTTTTGTTTTCGTAGAACAATGAATATTGTATCACCAAATTCTAAAACTTTAGAAAGAATAAATAACCATCCCCAAAAGAAGGATGATTCTATTCTTCCAGCATACGAAATATTACAAACAGAAAACGAAAATCCACGATCCTTTAATACATGATAAAAACCAGGTATTAATCTAATGGTCCCTATAAAGCTGAATAAGGCCAACGTAATATTCCAAACAGCTAAAGATCCTTTCAGACGATAGGCAGGCCGTGATTTCATATAATGTTTTCCTCCAAATACAATCACTAGATAAATTGCAGACCAGTATAATGATTGATGCCAATTGTTAGCCATCCATGGTAAAACTTCTGATCTCCTAATTAATTTTTCGAATTCGAATGGCTTAGTATAGTCTGGGAAATCAAAATTCAAATGCTCCATCTAAAAAATGAAATATAAATTAATATTAAAAATTATTTGAATTAAAAATTTAAACCGAATGTATAAATTGCAAAAAAAAAAATATTAAGATTAGTTTACTTTCCAAATTCTTAACAAAAATATAGGCAGAATACATAATTCAAATATAAAGATAAGTTTATCTTTGTGTTAAGCTGATGATACTTGGCAAATTTCGTGATATGCCTAATCAGAAAACAAATTATCTAAAAATGTTAGATAATACCTTAATTTTTATAGTCAGAAGTCATTTTTGTGAAATCCATCATAAAAAGAATGGTAAACGAAGTTGTGTGTCGAACTACCAAACATGGAAGGTGCGAAAGCTACGAATTCTATCAAAATTGTTAAGGACTTACACAACATAAAAAATTTGATAACTCAGTGTTTTTAAAATTATGTATTTTATCACTCTGCGAGAAATACGTCAGTTTCCATTTAATATATTTGTAATAAATTATAGTTATATTTACCTTAGTATAACACAGTCGAAATCTTCATCCAATTTCTCCTGTCTAGTGCTAAAAAGTTTCACTTGGCGCTCGTTAAAAAATATTAAAGAAGTTGCGAGTTTTAGAAACATTTAGCGCCGCATGAAGGCAAAATTTTTAACTATATGAATAATTACAGTCAAATCCCGATAAGACACCCCCATTATGTCGCCACCCTCACTGACTGCCAAGAAATTTGGCAGAATGGATCTTCCCTATGTTAATGGAATAGCAAATCCCGATGAGACGCCATCCGGATAGCGTCTTATCGGGGTTTGACTGTAGTTATTCATATACTGTACTTAAAAATTTTGCCTTCATGCGGCGCTAAATGTTTTGTTTCTAAAACTGGCAACTTCTTTAATATTTTTTAACGAGCGCCAAATGAAACTTTTTATCACTAGACAAAAGAAATTGGATGAAGATTTCGACTGTGTTGTACTAAGGTAAATATAACTATAACAACTATATTAAATAGAATCTGATGTATTTCTAGGAGTGATAAAATACATAATTTTAAAAACATTGAGAATTATCAAATTTTTTATGTTGTGTAAGGCGTTAACAATTTTGTTTAGACGTTTCTATTGGCGGCTGCATCCGTCATCCGCCAGTAGAAACATCTAAATATTCCTTTTCATATTGTATTGGTCCTCGTTAATCCGCCAGGAGCATGTAAAGTGATTTACATACCGAAGTTCATCAGTATTGTATAATGTATATAGTAGTAAAAGCTCTCTGGATTCATTTGTAATCAGCGGTGATAGAGATGAAGTTAACGGTTAATCATGTGTCTAAGCATGGTTCACACCTATGTAGAAATTTAAGATCGTAAGAACCAGATCGTTTACATCGTTTATTGCGTACCGATTAAATAAGGACACTGTACAGTAAACTGTGTACATTATATTTTAGAGAGAATTCAAAGTAGATCAGAACAGCAGATGGACATGTTTCTATATACTAAATTGTAAAGTATACAGTTTTTAAGAAATGTTAAGTTTGACTGAAAATGTATTGTTAAATGTATTGTTCAGTTTGACACGTTAAATGTATTGTATTTTATTAAATTTAATAAATTCAGAGTTCATTTCCATTTCTATACTACTACACGTGTTTTCGATAAACCGCCAACCCCGATTAGCTGCCAAAATCGTCCAAACGGATGATGGCGTCTTATCGGGGTTTGACTGTATTTAATTAGATATTAATTTTGAAAACTATCATGAAATTATCCCTATCACGAATTTACCTAGGATTATCATCATTTCTGGTCTCGATTACGTTTTATCTATATAATATCCTTGTAATCATTAATTTTAGATGAGTTACTAAATCAGTTATATTTAGAAATTTAACAAAAATAAATCTTTAAAATCTCTTTATTCTAATAGAAAAACTACGTAAGAATCTAATTTGTGTCAAACAGCAAAAATAATTTTTGATTTATATATTCCATTTCATTATAATTCATGAAAATTTTTGATCTATACTATAGATATTTTTTAAATTACAATAGATGAATAAAATAATCAATGTGAATTGAGGACAGGTTTGTCATTTTCGGTTAATAATTCTGTTTAAAAAAATAACTTTACAATAAAGCGTTGATTTTTAGGGAGGCCTGTCGACTAAGGAAGAGATGTGTCTGGCATTTCTGGGATATTATCCAAGACAAAATATATCCTTTGTGACTAGCTGTCCATCACCCTTTAATGTAGTCAAAAAACTTGGTGTGAAGGAAATGTCCGAGTGAGTCAAATGGCTAAATTATTAATAAGATTTAAATATTAAAATATTATAATAGTTTTATCTAGTTTCGGATATTATTATAGTATACATAAATTAATCGATTGGCCAAAAATGTTTTTTCTAGCGACGACAGATTTGTCATTTCTCCATTGACAGGAAAAAATGAAAGCTATTTTGACTTTCTCAACTTCTATCCTTGGGATAACAGTTCCGCCAACAACGTGCAGGAGGCAATGAGATATAGTCCTCAACTTAACGTCTGTTCAGATAGAGGAGGAAAAGGAATATTAGTAAGTCCATATTGAAATATCTTGATATTAATCTATATTATCTATTATTTCAAATTATTATGTGAATCTAAATAAATAATTTATTACATCAGTAATCAGATAATTAACTATAATTGCTTGTTTTCAGTCCTTCACTTTATCCAGATATCCTTCGGTAAGAAAAACTTATCGGGAACAAAATGGTTGCGACAAGAATTAATTTCAATTAAGATTTTTCCAAAGAAAACCATAATCCAATGACACGTAATTTGTTGAAATCTCTTCAGCTGTTTTCTAACTTTAAACAAACAGAAACAGTCATTTAATTTTATATATTTTGCAATAGGCTAATATATAGATAAAATTTTTACAAATTTTATTAAAATTACTGTACAGTATATGAAAAACAATTTTATTTGATTACATAATTCATTAATGTCATTCAAAATTGTGTATCGTATATATTATTGCTAAATGTCTAAAATATTGATTTTCAAGAGTAATCTTAGACTTTACAAATTTAAGAACAATGATATTAATAAAAATATGGTAAATAGAAAATATTACTGTATATTAAAATAATAAAATTCGAAATTTGTTAAATTGGAATATTTTTCACCAAACATTAAAATTTTTATATAAAAAAAATCTAATAAGATTAAATTTTAAAGACACTATATAAATACAGTAATGTAGAACAAAGTTACTCAACGTATGGCTCGTATAAAATTTTAAATGAGTTGTGACATTACAGTTTCAATGGGTTTCTAAATAAATTATATTTTGATCGCGATGCCATTAAAAACAAATATATTGGTTGGTACTATAAAAAAAGAATTAAATATTATATATTTTATATCGTAGCGTTTTTCAAAGTTGATTCAAAATATTCGAAATAATTTTAAATTATTAATTTATATCACATACTTCATAATGAAGCTTTCTTATCATTCTATATTCCAAAAAATTTTATCCGTAACCATGAAAATAAAAATGGTCTAGTCATAATCGAATTTGATCTAAAATTTCTTTAATATTTTGCATGAAACAAAATTATTAAAGAATTATGAAAAAATATCAAATTAAATAAATACTGAATTGTATAATTAATTTAGTATGTAATGAATGATGGCATGGATTAAATATATGTTGTTATTGACACTGTTGATTTATAGTTTCTCTGCTTGGATTGAACGTGTAGAGAAACGTGAATAAGACGTTTCAAATAAATATACATTAATATCACATTGATTTCTTAAAATGTACAGTATTTTAAAGAGATAAGTTATTCACATATCGTACTTGTATTTTCTATTGTTTTTTTATACGTGCCAAGTTATCTCCTAAATAGTAAAAGATATAATACTAAATATGGCAGATTTTTTACCGATTTAATTTAAATAACTGATTTATCTTTTAAAGAATAAGACTTGTAAAAAATATTGAAAATTTAATTACCGACAAAATTTTATAATTTATTCGATAGATCACGTATGTAAAAATTCTTCAATCCAGATAGTAACTGCTTTTTTTTCCTCGCAATTAACCTGTTTAGTCTGGATTCTTGTTTTACAATGCTTATGAATAAAAATTCCATAAAATGCGCAAACATCAAAATCATGCATGCAATTTTCTATATTAATTGTACATATAATCATAAACATTTCGTAAACATGTTCTAAGGCACTGCTCACGATTGTTAAAATTTCACATTATCTATTGAGATTAAATCTTGGTATAATAATTGTAATTAGTATTACACATTAATTAAATTTGATACAAATTACGGTTTTATAATATATTTGATAATTATATTATAGACTAAGCTGCATACTTTAAATTTTAATGGCAAAATAATATTTTCAAAACTTGAAAATTAACAATCTTTCAATATAATTTTAATAAAATTCTGACAATTAACAAGCAAGATTATTTCTTGATCAAACATTTATCTTATATTTAGTTTGGGAATTTTTAAATTTTTGGGATCATTTTTATAATAAAATACCTGATAAAAAAAACAACAACTGTGTCTGGATCAGAATGACAACTAACTGGCAACCGTACATAAGAGATATATTTGGCAGTGGTCACTTTGTCGGGACCGCGATCTAGTAATGTACAGTACATAACGCGTGGCTCGTGGATCCGAGGTTCGAGGGGTCTGGAACCAGAATACAGTACAGCACTTTTCTATTCTTAACTATTTTATTCAATGGAAAGATTAGAATCGATAGTAAGGAGAGAACAAAACTATGCGTAATATCTGGGGGAGGGGTGTGCGATATCCTATCTGGGAGAGAGTGAGGCTGGATTCATACTGGTCTGAGATGACGTCTACGACTATGACCACGACTGACAACTTGCGATAGAACATGCACATTGATCACGACCGGCCTCACGATTTTTCGAATCAACCAATAGCAACTTCGTAAACAACAGTCAATAAGAGCTGATGTAGCATACAGCTCGTAACAGATGGTCAAATGCCTCCTTTCTATTGGCTATCGTAATGACGTAGCTGCGGTCGCAATAGAGAGTCGGGAAGCGACGCCTGATGGGATTGTTTCTATAGCAATGGTCGCGGTTATGGTCGAGATCGCTGTCGCAAGGCCAGTGTGAATCTAGCCTGAGAGCGTCAATGATGGCGATCTGGAAGAGTACTGTCCTCGATACACTTAGAAACAGATCGTTGTCTTCCGCACCAGTCTTTGGTTTCTTTTCCTGTGCCGATTCGGGTTCCGCTTGTCCACTTCAACCAGATTGTGAGAAGTCCTCTCTCTCCTCTCTCACAACATAAAGATTTTATATTCGGTCCTGACCCTTTTGACGACTTACGTTTCTATGTCATTCGGATGCATACGACGGATGGTTATAGAAATCGCTTCCTATCGAAATTCTCTCAGGAAGGATATCGATTTCGATACATTTTACCAAATCTTCGGGGGTGGATTACATGTTTCCTTTCCTCCAAGACGAGGAAGTGAGGCCGAGATCTTACAACTTTTAGATCCCATCACGGACTGGCCAACAACCTTAATGGTTCGTCACCTTGAAGAATCGTTCCAAGATGACGAACGAATGCTTTATTTTGCGGCTGGAAGAAGTTCGGTAAAACTTGTTTTAATTTGACGTAAAATTATCAAAACAGTTAAATTTATGTTATTTGAAATTTATAATAATAAATTTCAAACAACATAAATTTAGAAATAAATATGTTTATAAAAGTAAAATTTTCATTTCACACTTATTTAGTAATATACTGTACACTTACTTGGAACTTCACTATTACGACAATACAAGTATAAGGTATAACAATTAAATGTCCGCTGTTGTCATCACATTAATATGAGTTCCTTACAAAGTCAATATTCAACAATGACAATCTTTTTAAACCTAACCGCTTTTACGACTCTGCAAATCCAGCCTGAGCTCATGTCTTTTTACTATTTATAAAAATAAACTAAACTATACTCCGTCTCAACCTCAACTGATAGTGACGTCAGAAAAGACCTGTGCGTTAAATATTGGGCGATATATGTTGTCAATCAACCAACTACATTGAAAATTCATAATATGAATTTTCAATGTAGTTGGTTGATTGTGCTCATCTTAATAAGTGTGTAAATGATTTATGTACTTGAATGTTTTATTTTTGATTGTGTTCATTTTAATTAAGTGTGTAAATGATTTATATACCTGTATGTTTTATTTCATATTTAAATATGTGTATAAATGATTTATGTATTTGTATGTTTTATTTCATATTTAATACCTGGGATCGGGAAAAATGTCATAATGAAAAATGGGGTCATGAATGAAAAAAGTTGGCAAAAAATGTCGTAATGAAAAATGGGGTGATGAATGAAAAAAGTTTGAGAGCTAGTAATGAAAAATGGGGTCATGAATGAAAAAAGTTTGAGAAGCGCTCGTAATAAAAAATGGGGTCACGAAAAATCTCATAATGAAAAATGGGGTCGTGAATTAGGGTCGCGAAAAATCTCGTAATGAAAAATGGGGTCGTGAAGGAAAAAAGTTTGACACGGAAAATCTCGTAATGAAAAATGGGGTCGTGAATGAAAAAAGTTTGAGAAATGTTGGTATAGACAATAAATCGGCGAGTGCGTATTTCGTTCGCCATGAAAACTTTACAGTATAGTATAGGTACCGTATATGTACAGTACTATATAGAAAACATATCCATCTGATCTACTTTGTTCTCTGTAAAACACAATGTATACAGCGTACTATATAGTATCCTTATTTTCTCCGTACGCAATAAACGATGGAAAAGATCTGGTTCTTACGATCTTAAATTTTCTACAATCTAGATGTGAACCAGTATTAAAAAGACACAAGATTAACCGTTAATTCCATCTCTCCCACTCGCTGGTTAAAATTGAATCCAGAGAGCTTTTAATACTGTATATAGTTGTCGGCCGGATTGGCCGCGTGGAAACGCTTCGGCTTTCCACTCTGGAGGACCCGGGTTCGAGTCTCGGGTCCCACCCCTTGAAAATATTTATCATGGGATCCGGGCCCGGTCCGTCGATCCCCGTCCTCCACAATCCGGCTGACCCTCCAAGAGGTGGGCAGCCTGTGGAAGGGCTTGTTTCGCCCCGTCACTTAGTGGAATCACTCCCTGAATGGAAAGTGACGTCATCTGTTAACAAAAAAAAAAATACTGTATATAGAGTACTGGTGAACTTCGGGATGTAAGTCACTTTATATGCGAATTAACGATGACAAATACAATACCAAAAGGAATATTTGTTTAAATGTTTCAACTGTCGGTCTGATTGGCCGCGTGGAAACGCTTCGGCTTTCCACTCTGGAGGACCCGGGTTCGAGTCTCGGGTCCCACCCCTTGAAAATATTTATCATGCACTCTGGAGGACCCGAGTTCGAATCTCGGGTTCTACCCCTTGAAAATATTTATCATGGGGTCCGGGCCTGGCCCGTCGATCCCCGTCCTCCACAATCCGGCTGACCCCTCCGCAGGAGTGGGCAACCTGTGGAAGGGCTTATTTCGCCCCCACCACTTAGTACTCTTACTGAGTGGAAAGTGGCGCCATCTGTTGTCAAAAAAAACGTTTCAACTGGAGGATGGCGGATGGCGTGTTATCGGGGTTTGCCTATTCCATTTTTTTTGTCAACAGATGACGCCACTTTCCATTCGGGAAGAACACTAAGTGGCGGGGCGAAACAAGTCCTTTCAGAGACTGCTCACCTCTTGGAGGGTCAGCCGGATTGTGGAGGACGGGGATCGACGGGCCGGGCCCGGAAGTCAGCCGGATTGTGGAGGACGGGGATCGACGGGCCGGGCCCGGATCAGCCGGATTGTGGAGGACGGGGATCGACGGGCCGGGCCCGGACCCTCAGGATAAATATTTTCAAGGGGTGGGACCCGAGACTCGAACCCGGGTCCTCAGAGTGGAAAGCCGAAGCGTTTCCACGCGGCCAATCCGGCCGACTCAACCTTGGGATATGGCGTTTCCACGCGGCCAATCCGGAGGTCCTCCAGAGTGGAAAGCCGAAGTGTTTCCACACGGCCAATCCGGCCATCCTCCAGAGTGGAAAGCTGAAGCGTTTCCACGTGGTCAATCCGGTAATCCTCCAAAGTGGAAAGCCGAAGCGTTTCCACGCGGAATCCGGCCGACCACTCCAGAGTGGAAAGCCGAAGCGTTTCCACGCGGCCAATCCGGCCGACGACCCACGATAAATATTTTCAAGGGGTGGGACCCGAGACTCGAACCCGGGTCCTCAGAGTGGAAAGCCGAAGCGTTTCCACGCGGCCAATCCGGCCGACTCAACCTTGGGATATGGTGTTTCCACGCGGCCAATCCGGCCAATTGCTTATTCCATTAAGTCATAACAAATATTTAATCTTTGCAATTTATTTAATCATGAAATCTTTTTTGTTACGAAACTAACTAATTTTATTAGTCAATACTAATTTCTATCGATACATATCTTAACTGTAAATGGTAATAAAGCATCATTTAAATGAATAAATAATAGACTTATTTTTTTCTGTTTATCCAGTTATACAACTAAAGAATTTTTTCAATTTTATATAAAGGATTTGCAAAGAATTTTATCAGTTACAGTAATTTATCTAGCTATAGAATCTACAATAACAGCCTCAAACTCATTCTCTTCAAAAGATCGCTTTCACATCCATGTTTTTTAGACTCTACAATAACAGCCTCAAACTCATTCTCTTCAAAAGATCGCTTTCACATCCATGTTTTGTCCCTTTTCAAATTTCTCGTATACTTCCAGAACATTCTTTTATTCCCTTCAAAATCATTTTGCAATTTCTCATCTCTTTTTCTCGCCAACCTCTCTTTACCTTCTTTCACTATCTTTATACACTCTTTCTTACTTTTCTTATATTCATCTGCCTTTACATTTCCATTTAACATTCCCAAATATTCTTTCTTCTCAGCCACAGCATGTTCCACCTCATTCTTCCATCATGCATCATCATTCTTCTTATGTATTCTCCCTTCACCAACTACTTGTCTTGCAATACTCACTACACATTTCTTAAAATGTATCCGTACCATGAATTACATGGATAGCTCCTTCTAATATTCTCGTTATCAGCTATTGTGAAGTTACTGACCGGAAGCAAAAAGGAAACCGCTGGAAACCATAGAGCTGGGAACAAAGCCGGAGTCTACGTTCTCTGTGTTGTTAGATGAATGAAACATTTCTTGCTATTTGTGATGTGTTTTTTGTTTTTTGCGTTATTGGTATATATTGTTTAGCGTAGAGATGTAAGAATGAGCAAATACGAGGTGATAGAAGGTATTGAAATACTTTTCAAAGATGAGGAAATACAGTGGTGCATCGCAATTCGACGTCCCGCAATTCGTCGGTCTCGCAATTCGACATTTGAGTTTCACAGGTTTCCGCATGCGCGTGCATGGAATTGTATGATGTCATTTCTATTTGTAGTTCTTTTTGCCCATGTTGTTTGTGTTAATTTTCAATTCTACATCTTTCAGAAAGTAAAAAACTTGTAATTATTATTATTTTTTTGGAGTGAAATGTAAAGATGGGTTCAAAGAGAACTGACCAGAGGAATAATTCCGAAAAGAAGAACACTCGATTGAGCTAAGAGACGAAAAAAAAATTGTAGGTAAAGTGCAGAAAGGTAGAACATTTAAATGTAACTCGAGTATGACGTTCCTAGGACAACTGTGGCGACGTTTTGCAACAGAGACAGAAGATTATGGATGATAGGGTGTCTGCTGGAAGACTTCATTCCAACATCCAAGGGCTAATAAAAGTGTGTTGTGTATAAAATAGTTTATTTTGTAATTTAGTGTGTTATACAATGGTGTCTGCTGGAAGACTTCATTCCAACATTCAAGGGCTAATAAATTGTGTTGTGTATAAAATAGTGTTTTTTGTAATTTAGTGTGTTATACAATAATAAAACACATGTAATATTCTTGTGTTTTTTGTAATTTGGATTATGGGTGCTAGCATGTCTGCTGGAAGACTTCATTCCAACATCCAAGGGTTCTAGGGTGTCTGCTGGAAGACTTCATTCCAACATCCAAGGGCTAATAAAGTGTGTTGTGTATAAAATAGTTTATTTTGTAATTTAGTGTGTTATACAATGGTGTCTGCTGGAAGACTTCATTCCAACATTCAAGGGCTAATAAATTGTGTTGTGTATAAAATAGTGTTTTTTGTAATTTAGTGTGTTATACAATAATAAAACACATGTAATATTCTATATAAAATAGTGTATTTTGTAATTTAGTGTGTTATATAATAATAAAACACACATAATAATGTATTTTGCAGAAGATTATGGGTGCTAGCGTGTCTGCTGGAGTAACGTTTTGCAACACGGAAGATTATGGGTGCAAGCGTGTCTGCTGGAAGACTTCATTCCAACATTGGGCTAATAAATTGTGTGTTGTGTATAAAATAGTGTATTTTGTAATTTAGTCAATGTATTGTGTATAAAATAGTGTATTTTGTAATTTAGGTATACAATAGTGTGGTGTATAAAATAGTGTATTTTGTAATTTAGTGTGTTATACAATAGTAAATAAAGTAAATAATATAGTGTATCTCTCTCACCTTACCCGTAAGTTAGCCTATATTATTTACTTTATTATGTCTCTCTCACCTCAGCCATTAGGGGAAAAAGTAAATAATATAGTGTATCTCTCTCACCTCACCTGTTAGAGTAGTGGAAAAAGACGCAATAACGAATTAATCTATTTTCCATAGTCTTTTATATGGGAAATGTCTCACAATTCGAGAGTTTCTCAATTCGACATTACTTCGGCGACGGATTAGTGACGAATTACGAGCACCACTGTATTATATTTAGCAAGATTCTACTTTAACTGCTTAAAATAAGAAACTGATATTATTGTATTTACAACTGTATCGATTTAACAGTAATTAAAGATATGTAATAATTGGTACAATTATCGCCTTACCAAAGCACGGCGAAAGTGGTATTGATCGAAAAGGGGCATAAACATTCAAAAAATCCCTAGTGAACCAGAGATCAAAGATTAAAGATTTACGAGATACAGAGGCGTATAGGCGGCATAGGTTGCGAAGCATGGGAACGGGACGCATCGCGTCGCAGACAACGTCACTATCTTTAGCACACCGCCAGGCACAACGTCAAACCGCATGCACCATTTGCAACCAACGGAACTTTGCGGCTTCATATCTCATAAACCTTTCACTATCCCTGGTCCACTAGGGATTTTTTTGGTGTTTCGGCTCCCTTTCGATCTGTCCACTTTCGCCATGCTTCGGTAGGACAACAATTATGCCTAATAATTTAAGATTGAAACAAATTCTAAGCTTAAACATTAGAAATATTCAATAAGCATTCATATATCCAACTATTTCATTGCATTGTGTCATGTCAAGTAAAATGTTACCTTATATTTTATTATTTGGTATTAATAGTGCTATTATTTGATATTAATAGTGTAATTATGCTCTTGTTTATTGTTTGATTATAATCTTTATCAATAAAATAAAATTTTTTTCACTTTATTTGTGTTTGTTATTTTTTCATAAGTACATTTGTTTAGCATAAAATACATATAATGTTTTTTTTTACAATTCATTCTCGCTGACCTTTAAATCTATTTTTTTCCTTTCTCGAAACATTAAACGATTAGGAAAATGCTAAAATCGGAGTATTTTTTAGCACTTCATTCGAACTATCGAAAACGTATATTTATAAAAAATTTTAACAAAAAATGGTTTAATACCCCATATTTGGCATTACACCCTTTTTATTAACTATTAGGATCTATTCATCACATTTATTAAAATAAATGGGCTACGTAAATCTCTCTCAGGAGGTCATGGAACTC
This sequence comes from Olivierus martensii, assembly GCA_000484575.1. NCBI lineage: Eukaryota > Metazoa > Arthropoda > Arachnida > Scorpiones > Buthidae > Olivierus > Olivierus martensii. The sequence continues at coordinate 34,580 of AYEL01063263.1, forward strand.
ACTCTCTCTCAACATTGTATTATCACAAAAACGAAAATTGTAACGTAGGCTAAATTAGATTTAAGTTAGAAATTAAGTAAAATTCATTGGTAATTGCTATAATCACTGTTAATTGCTATATATATTCTTGTAAATAAATATCTTATTTTGTTTATAATATAGTTATTTGAGTCAATTTCCAATCCCGGACCTCGGCGTCACAGATCCGTGCGCCAAGCGCGACGCTGCGTGCCAAACGCGATGGTCAAATTCAAAATTCGCCCAATTTTGGCATCCCGACATCTTTTAACAGCGCCTACTCTCCGCGATCCTCACAATGGTGGCAGGGGTGGGATAGTGAATCCCAGAGGATCCGCGAGGGGCAAAACGATGAAAAGAAATTCACGTTGACGCTCAAACAGAGGATGGGATTGGAATTGACTCATAGATTAAGTTAGATTAGTAAATAAGTTAGTTAGGTTAGTTTAGATTAGAATTCACAATTTCCCTATAGGACTGGGATCAGGAGAACCCACCAAGTGAAGCATAAACAAGAAAAGGTGGTAAAAGAAATTGTTGCGATAAGAAACAACCTCTTCCCCTAACGGTATGGGGAAGGAAAGCGTCATAAGGATTTGGCACACGTCCGCAGAAAAAGAAAAGACGAGGCTTTCTGCTAAGAGGGTGCACCTGAAAGACGGCCCTCTGCCCTTTTTCTTTCACAAGAAGTGCTACCAAAGAAAAAAAATAATTATAAGTGGCATGAAATTACCTGATCTCATATAATTTAGGGTTAAAGTTCGATGTTGACCGCATCTTGGCAGGACAGCCGTAGAAAATGCAAACCTAGGTTAAGTAGAAGTTATAATAGTGAAGAAGTCATAATGAAGATAATGAATTAAGTAGGACATAATAGGATATATAAAATAATTAAAGATAATATGGAGACTAATTGAAGAATATTTCAGTATATGAGGTTACATTTCAAATAAGGTAGAGTGAGTGAAGAAACGCTCTGTAAGTGCATATCTGTTCCCATAGCTTTAAAAGACTATTTTTTCCTATTATTATTAACAACCGATGCAAATCGAAATTACTTACGAGTTTTGACTTAAACTATCATCATTAAAAAATTCTGTTCACAAAATTAATCTACATATTCAAATATTAGAGCAAAATTTATATATTTTTTAAATTCCAGAAAAAATTCACTTTAATTTTTTGAAAAGATTACAGTTTATACAGCCGACTTCAATAGGTGAAAGTGGGGCAAAACCGGATACCTTAACTTTGAAGTCATATTTTTTTTTTAATTTGAATAAAAATTTTTTTAAATTATGTTATTAGGCTTCAATAGTTGTTAATTTATCAGGAACTATGGGTTTTTATGTCAAAAGTGTATTTATTCCTCAGGAAGGAGATTTTTTTTAAGTGAAATTACCCGGTTTTGCCTTATGGGTGGAGTAAAACCGGGTGCCCATCTGAATACATGAAACATACACATTTTCAAAATTTTTATTTACAAAAATTAAAAATATACTTCTGTTTATTTTCTTAGCAACAAGTCACATATAAATGTTTTATCCTCTTTCTCTCTATTTGAACAAGCCACATGGACCCACCCATTAAAACGTGCAACATTGGATCTATCTTTTCTCTGATTTGGTTAGTTAGGTAGGTTAAGCCGCCATATCGGACGAGGGATGTAATGTATCTAGCGGCGGCCACTTGTAGAGCCCATCATAAGCTGTCCACACCCATGATGCGGTCAACCGGATGATTGAAGGATGGGGTTTAACGGGCCGGGCCCGGATCCCTCCTGAAAACTGAAGGTGTGGGATCCGGATCCTCCAGGATGGTAAGACACAGCTTTACCACGCAACCGACTCTTTCTTTGATTTGGAATGTGCATGTAGTTCGTTACAAATTATGCAGGCTTCAGTATTTTCTTCCTCCTTTAAAGATGATTCTGTATTTTCAATATATTTTTCACGTTTCTTAACTTTCTTTACTTGATTTTCTTCTTTCTTTTTTTACTTTGCTTTTATGCTTTCCTATTTTGTGTCACAGACTTTTGCGGTTTTAAAAAGATTTAATTTAAAAGCCTTCTTATTTTTTTTCCAGATATATCGATTTACTGAAATATAGATCCAGTTTTGTCCCATATTTCTATACCAAGTTTTGCCCTACCACGACGTTTTAATAAAAATGGAATATTTACATTCACTGAGGCAGTAAAATATTGATTAATGTGCTAAATTATTTCATAAAAGTTAATGAATACAGATATATATTTATTGATAATGATTGTTAGTATATATGGCATTAAAGAGTGGTATATGTTTAGGGCCGCCTTTTAAAATTTTTTTGAAAAACTCTAAGTAATGAATAATAGTCTACTTAAACAACGTTTTTCATGCCTTCAGGGAAATGTAATGTGATCCACTCTGGCTCTCAACCTCATATAAAAATGTAATAAAGATAACTTGCGGTGCATTAAACGAGAAAATTAAAATTATAATAAATCTTTAATTTAATTGAAAAATAAACACATTCTGTTTATTTTTAATTAATCTCAAATTTATAGCAATTGATAAAACACAGTCAGAATATTTTCTTTTATTTATGTATTATTATGAATTTTGTCACATTAATATGTTTTTGTTCTTCATAATAATTTCATATTTTTGCAATTCATTTTGGCGCCGCCTATATCAGTCCGACGCCTGAGGGGCTGCCTCACCATCTTATCTATGGAACCAGCCCTGTATATGTTAATCACAAAATCGAAATATTTCAGCACAAAAACTTTGAAAAAATTTTAGCAAAACAACTAACATGCATCGTCATTTCCAATTCACTTCCTACAGGCATAATCGTGGTTTAGTAGTAGTCTGTGAATTTGCTGATAAATTGACGCGGATCATCACGGAGATACAGGTTAAACCGAAGGTGGAGAGAAAGAGGAAGGTGGAGTAAAACCGGGTACAGGAGTACCCGGTTTTACTCCACCTTCCCTTATAAACTTATAAAATGAAAAGAGTGCGTTGACCATGACATTGAAACTATCTGGACATTCTTTTTTCTCTGTTTAACGGCCAAAATGTTGCCCCGAGCATTCGCTGTTTTGCTGATACATACAGCCGGTCCCAACTAACCTTGACCATGACTTTGGTGTCCTATTCAAGTCACTCTTTTTCAGTACGTAAAGATATTAATGTTGAAACTTAGGTTGTTTCTCACTGATAACTTTTGAACTATCGATTGATACAGTAGGTGGATTGATTCTAACCCATTTACTGAATTTCAGAATTACGGTTGAAATAAGATTATTTAAATGTATACATTTTCGAATCAGTTCAAATGAAAAATAGATAGATCTCTCAAAAAAGAATAATCATACAGCAGTTATTATAAGGTGACTGGCACCATTTTCGAAACAGACGATTCATTAAAAGAAAAATTTTATTTTGTACAAATATACTACATAGTATGATTTTTCAAACTTTAAATAATTTCATCAAAGTTATAAGCTTAAATTCGTAAAAATGTGAAGAGGGTTTCATAGATATACAAGTATGTAGTATCGAAATGAACAATTTTTATTAATTCAATGAAAGTCATTCTTTTATTATTATGAATATAGTAATCTGCAAGAAAAATACAATTATATTCAATAAAAACATATAATTAATATTTATCGCAATTTTAGATAAATAAAATTAAATTATTAAATAATTTCTCTAAAAATATTAATTCTTAGTTCTAATAAAGTTCAAAAGTTATCCGAAACTTTTCAGATGAAATTATTGAATTTGGATACAAACTAATTTTTGGCGTTCAATGATAACGAATTCTGAAATAAATAGAAAAAAATTCTTTTAAGAAAGATCATACGATTGGATGAAAACTGGTTCTTATTTCATGGCTACTTCTTAGTTAAATCACCTTAGTTACCATTAATCTATAACCGCCTTAGAAAAAGAATTAGTTACCACTAAAATGCTGGTTTTACTTTCTTTGTCCGTGGTGTATTTGTTACTTATTTATGCAAACTGTTTTGATCGGCATTTACAATTAGATCCTAATTACGATGTTTGGTGGCTGACAAAAGAAAAGGAAATAATTTTTCAAGTGGAAGTGGCTACCAGAGGATGGATTGGATTCGGTGTAAAATATGAAAATTAATTTATCGTAATTTTTGCTTACTTGGCTCATAATTTAAATTCGTGGAAAATTGTGAGCCATCTTGTGTGAAAATTTTTTATCAATCATAAAAAATTCTGAAATAAAAAAGAAAAAAATTATTTAAGAAAGATTACACGACTGGATGAAAACTGGTTCTTATTTCATCGCTACTACTTACAGTTAAATCACCTTGGATACATAACCTCCTTAGAAGAAGAAGAATTAGTTACCACTAAAATGCACGTTTTACTTTCTTTATTCGTAGTGTATTTGTTACTTATTTATACAAACTGTTTCGATCGGCATTTAAAATTAGATCCTAATTACGATGTTTGGTGGCGGACAGAAGAAAAGAAAATAATTTTTCAAGTGGAAGTGGCTACCAGAGGATGGGTTGGATTCGGAATTTCTCCTAATGGCGGGATGGCTGGAAGTGATGTGATCGTAGGATGGATCAATAACGAAAGGGTGACATTTCATGTAAGATTTGGAAAATTTAATATACTATTATCTCGATATAAAATTAACAATTAAATTTATTTTGATATCGTTCGAATAAAATTATTAATTTTGGTATTTGTTAATATTAATTAGTCCTTTATAATATTAATAATTAAAAAATGTATAAATATGCCTCGAAACAGATAATTTAATTTTGCAAAAATCCATAAATTTTGTCTGCTTTCTATAATTATTTTCTATGTAATATTTTATGTAGTTAATCGTTTCGATAATTTTATCAGATTTATAAAAATAAAAAATATTAATCTCATTGGTAACACCAATTTTAGTATGATAGCATTTGAGTATTTTTTCCTATTCAAATGCTATCTTCTTTTATTATCTATAAATGCTATCTTCTTCTTCTATATCCCCATTTTTAAAAATATACTATTATTTTTTAATGGTATATTTTAAAAAATGATATATTAAATTATCTACTTTTCTAATAATAATACTCTAATCATCAGCCCTGAATATTAACGGTTAGACGTGTAACAAATGAGAGTAAATTGTTAAATTCGTTCCAAGACGTAAAAAAAATGCATATATAAAATATATATCACACCTATTATGTATAAAAAGTGATAATTTTATATTTGTAATTATTGCTACTGTTTATAATAAATTTTAAAAAATTCACCAATGGAATGTCATTAAGTTGGACATTCACAGATCATTGACATTTAAAACATAAAGTTGCTTATTTATTCATTTATTTTTTTAACTTGCTGATAACTGGTTTTATAAAAGTTACATTTAACTTAAAAATCCATAAATTAAAAAAGAAATCAATTTTAAAGACTGAACTCAATATAAAATATAATAAACAGAATTCTTACAGTTAAAAATAAGATTTATGTCAATATATTGTTATTTCTGTATTTAAAGTCGAAAATTTCAATTCGTAACAGTTTCTTATATGCATATTAATTTAGCCCCCTATCCTTAAATTGGATTAAACTTTCCAAATTAATTTATTCTTTCTTTTATGAAAATGATTCAACAAAAGTTTATAGTTTATGTTAATTATAATTTGCAAATGATTTAATAACCATATATTCTATAAGCGATAAAAGAAGTTCAATTGATCTCAGATTTATTTCGATATTACCGATAATAAGAAGAAATTTATATATCATAGAATACATCAGTGTTTATTTTAATGTTTCATCATCAATGAGTAATATGACTTTTTGGAACCGAAAAACAATCAAAAATTTTTCCATTCGCATTAATGGGAATTGAATTTTCGTTTTTGAATTTCACTTACTGATAGTTTCCAAGATCGCATTATCTTCATAAAACGAACGATATTTGTATTCAATTTAAAATGCATCTCATGCACTGATAGATAATGAGCTGTTTATATATATATATCAAAGCAATATTTATCGGTATATCACGATAATAAAGATGTCCAGCTATGCAATCTTATCTGATTAATTTTTATAGGATAGACATGCGAAAGGAAAATTTCTACCGGATATTGACAAACAACAGGACTGGGAACTTTTATGGCATCAAGTAAATGATACACATACCAGAGATAAGTTAATTTTGCAAAAATCCATAAATTTTGTTTGCTTTCTATAATTATTTTCTATGTATTATTTTATATAGATAATCGTTTCGATAATTTTATCAGATTTATAAAAATAAAAAATATTAATCTTATTTGTAGCATCAATCCTAGTATGATAGCATTTGAGTAGAAAAAAAGAATAGTTTATTTTTGAAAATGTGGTATTAAATTATTTCTCTTTAGGGATGATAATAATAATCTAATTATCACCCTACATATAACGGCTATATGTCTAACTAATGAGAATAAATTATTAAATTGGTTCCAAAAGGTAAAAAATACATATATAAAATATATATCACACGAAATATTCATAAAAAATGATAATTTTATATTTGTAATTAATGCTATTGTATATCTGTTTTATAATAAATTTTAGAAAAGCTCACCAACGGAATGTCATCAACTTTCACGAGTCATTGACATTTAAAAAATAAATAAATAAATAAGCTTAATCACAACAGGTTTTATAAAAGTTACGCTCAACTTAGAAAAAATTTACTGCAAATTTTAAAAATATTAAATTTAAAGACAACTCAAATGTAAAATATAAATATTGCTTATAAATAGTTAGATTCCATATAGTAAAATTAAATTTATGGCGATATTTTGTAATTTCATTATTTAAAGTGGAGAATGTGCACTTCATAACCGTTTCTTATACGTATACTAGTTTAGTCCGCTATCCTGAAATGAGATTAAACTTTATAAATTAATTTATTCTTTCTTTTATGAATAAGTTTCAACAAAATTTCGTAGTTTATGTTAATTAAGGCAGAGTGAGGTATTGGGGAAGTGTATTATCGGATTTTTTTTATTTTAAGATAACCGAAATTTTGCTATTTGATATTGTACACTTACTACAACTTAATATCGACCTATCTTAGAAGACATCTTCACTTGATTGGGCTTGTTGATAGCCCTATGTATAGAAGATGTCAGTATGAGGAGGAAACTCCTCTCTACTACGTGTAGAAGATGTCAGTATGAAGAGGAAACTCCTCTTCACATTTTGTGTGTGTGGCCCTTTCGTGGCTTAGGCGTGATCTCTTGGGGATGTATTTTAAGATGTCAGTATGAGGAGGAAACTCCTCTTCACATTTTATGTGAATGGTAGATGTCAGTATGAGGAGGAAACTCCTCTTCACATTTTATGTGAATGTAGATGATGTCAGTATGAGGAGGAAACTCCTCTTCACATTTTATGTGAATGTGTGGCCCTTCGGTCTTGGGGATGTATTTTCCTGTTCCCGAGGATCTTGCTCCTGTCCCATTGAAGAATATACTGTCGTTTGTTCTTAAGACAGGCCTTTTTCTAGGATGATTTGATTGGGGTGCACAATAGACCAATGTTGGTCGCAGTGTTTGGGCTGAAACAGGCCCCTCCCTATTCTACTACTACTACTAATATCGACCTATCGATATAGATAATGCACGATGAATGATGCGAATCCAGTATTTACATCGACCTTTACAAACGCGTCGCGTCCGAACATCACACAATTTTGACAGAATCTTAAAAGTGCAGTAACTCTTAGGATAACTTCATATTAGTCGCTGCTTTTTTGGTAAGTATGAAGAATATTGATTAAAGTTTACATTAAATAAACAATATTTATTGACATTTTAAAATTTATCGAGAAAAACCGTGGTAAGCTCTTGACTCGTAAATATTGTTAGCTGGGGCAAATGTAGATCAGCAGCTTGGGGTAATTGCGTATTAGGCTGCTCTGGTTCATAACACGTTCAATTTTATTTTATCGTGTTCTACAATTTAATTTGTTTATTAAGTTCTTTTTTCTAGCATATAGCATGGTTCGTAGCTACGTCAGAAAAACCAACAGAGGCGATTATTCAAAAGAAATCAACGGCATGTGAACATTTTTGAGATGATGATTGATAAATGCAAAAATATCAATTAAAATTTTTATATAAACCATTTTTTATTTGATAAAAAAACATTTTGTCATATTAAATAACAAAATGTGTGCTTTTTTACTTTGAAAAAAACAAAAAGTGCTATAGAGGAAATAATGTGATAGGAGGTATAGCGAAATAAAACAAAAATATAAAGTGGTATAAGCACAGAAGTTGTTATTAAACAATTTGTGTGCTTATATTACTTTATATTTTTGTTTTATTTCACTGTACCGCCTCTCATATTTCAGAGTTCAATCCTTGGCCCAGATTCACAAAAGCGTCGTTATTGAACTAACCACGAAATATCGTCGTTTTAGCTCGAAACGACGGTTGTCCGTTTTCACAAAACTTGTCGCAATTAGTAACGACGTTAATAGGCGTCATTAGCTAACGACGCCACGACCGTGTCGTTATCATCAATTTTAAGATGACGGAAGAGTATTTTTCTCTCTTAGTCGATGAAGAGGACAGATTTATTATTCGAAGTTTCAATTACCTCGACTCAAGTTAATGATATTATAGTTGCCGAGCTTATTCATTTCTATAGACTACCTTAAAGATGCGATTTTTAAATTAATAGAACTTTCACCTTATACAGACAAAAGTAAAGCGTTCGTATGCTATAAATGTGGAAATACAAGTATTATGTACACTGAGATTTTTTAGCAATGATAGTTTTCAGTCTGTTATAGACGTTGTTCATATTGGCCAACCTACGACATCAAGAATCATTACAAATGTTTCCAATGTATTATGTAGAATATAAAAAAATACATCAATTTTCTAAATAATTTGCGCCAGTTACAGACTATTAAACAAGATAAATAATTATTATAAAAATATATTCTAAAGTTACATTAAAATATGTTATAGAATTTTCTATTTACTTAAGTATATTATGTATGCGATTGCTATGCTGTTAATTTATACAATATGGTTGTTGGATTTAAACTGCTTGTAATACGTAAAAGTAATGATCAAATGGAAGAGCTGTATGTATACAAAAAGTGCTTTAAAGCGTTTGATATTATTGGGAAGTTCTTTTAAAAACAAAGACTGTATAGCATTTACAAAAATAAAACAGAGTAATAACGTCGGTTTTTATTAGAAACTTGTATAATATATCATAGTTTCATTTGGAATTGTAAAAGTTAACGAACACACCAGGACATCTTAGTTATTTTTGAATAACCTTTCCGACTGAGTGAAGAAATAAGGAATTTTATATCTGTCAACCAAACTTGTAATCATTATCTAAGAAGAGAGTAAAAAAATGGATCTAATTATTAAAATTATCGATCCAAAAAAATTAATAAATTCTGTTTCCTCTGCCAATCTGAAGCAAGAAACAGTATCTACCTTCAGAAATGAAGACGAAAATTTGATTTGAACATTTTTATAATTGCTGAAATTAAAGAAAACATGAAAAAAGAAACATAGGATTCTTGATATTTGAAATAAATTACATTATCTCATTTTTCTCTTTAAGTCAGTTTCTCTAACGCTGTGGATGGATTAATATCAATCTTTTATAATATGTTCGTATTTTTGTCTTCAGTCCAGATGTTGACTTTTTTATTTTAAAAACCAATAGACGCAGCCATGTTTTATCACGTGACGTCGCCGCCATTACACTCGAGGAAGCTAGAATGAAGTTGTTTTAACTGTTTGCCACTTCGGGTTTTGAAACTAGAAATTCCGGACTTTGAATAAATGTTTGGCCTAGGAAATACTAGAACGTCCGAAAATATAATTTAAAAGATTTATTAGGAATTAGGTGCGTTAGGACGTTCGCGTTTTGACTAGGAAATTCTAGTATTTCCTGAATTCGGGTTTGTCCTGCAATATACTTTTTAAATAGTGGTCAATTTATTACATTTAATTACTCCTTTCTGTTTAGACTCGGCAAATATGAATGCTAAACAAGATTTCACTATTATTTGAAAATTTTATGCTTTCCATCTGTATTAGGAATTAGGTGTCTGGTGAAATAAAAAGATTATTAATGATTTTTATAAAAAAAAAAAAAATATTAAGAGTAAAATATATACAGTTAATCGCAAAATATAGCAATCTATCAAGCTTTTGTCAAACGTGCTAGGAGATTGCATACACGTCTACGTAGGATACACAGGAAATGTATAAACTGAATTAGGCCGGGAAAGAATATTTAGAGTCCCTAAATACAGTATATATCTAGGGACTCTAGACAACATTGATTGATGGCGCCACGGTACGGAAGGTTTTATTTTTTAGAATAACGAAATTGGCATTTCTGATTCAATGTAATGATATGTAAATAAAGCTTATTTAAATATAATACAAACTATTAACCTTTTTATTTTAAAAACCAATGGGCGCAGCCATGTTTGATCACGTGGCTTCGCCGCCATTACACTAGCAAGCTATCTGTATAACATGGGCAACGAGGGAACTTTAAATTCCGCAAAAATAATAATCACGAATACGTTAAGATTAAATAATTAAATATCAATTACAGATTGAACTACAACAATTTTACGTATTTATTAATTGATTTTAGAAAATATTCACATGCTAATAAGTAGCACAAAAAATTACAGCATAGCTTGATTTTTTTAAATAAACAATGAATAGATGAAAAATTGTTGGAAATTTTATCTTGATAGCTTTAATTATAAGGTTTTGTAATTACAAATTGAACTAGAACAATTTTACGTATTTATTAATTGATTTTAGAAAATATTCACATGCTAATAAGTAGCACTAAAAATTACAGCAGAGAATAAAAAATCAAGATGAAATATTGTTGGAAATTTTATCTTGATAGCTTTAATTATAAGGTTTTATAGTTTAATTTTTAACTTCATATATAATTGACAATTAAAATACAGTAAGTTTTGAAAAATTTTATTGCAGTAAAAAATTAATATATATTACTTCTACTTTATATGGTTTATTTTTTATTATTCATTTAAAACTGTCTCAAAGTGAAATTCTGATTTAATAGATAAAAAAATTGTGATATTTTAATTAATATATGTTATTGCTACTTTATACGGTTTTTTATGAGTTATTTAAAACTTTCTCAAAATGAAATTCTGATTTAATAGATAAAAAATTGTGATATAGTATAAATCAATAATTTTAATATAATTTTGAGATACTGCATATTATAACTACATTATAAAAATACCCAAGTTTTATTTAATGGAATAAATATTATAAACTAAAATTTTTCAAAGTAAATATAAAACTTTCAGTTAGGTACTTTGTATATATTATAACTACATTATAAAAATACCTAAGTTTTATTTAATGAAATAAATTTTATAAACTAAAATTTTTCAAAGTAAATATAAAACTTTCAGTTAGGTACTTTGTAATTTTTCACATTATAATTTTTCTAATCGTACAGGTGAAAAATCATTTCCTCATCCAAGCACAACTCTTCTTTGAAGAATGATATCAATGAATGGCCAAATGTCAGTGAAGGAGATATAATTTGCTATTTTATATCAAATGTCAATGAAGGAGTATAATTTGCTATTTTACAAAAAACAATTCATGTGATATGAATTGTTCGGTACAATTGTCGCCTTATCGAAACACGGCGAAAGTGGTACAGATTGAAAGGGGGCCGAAACAACCAAAAAAATCCCTAGTGAACCAGGAGTCAAAAGTCAAACGTTTACGAGATATAGAGCCGCAAAGTTCCGTTGGATACAAACTGTGCATGCGGTTTGACGTTGTGTGTGGCCTCGCCGCAGTCTGCGACGCGACACGTTTCGTTCCCGTGCTCCGTTACCTATGCCGCCTATATGCCTCTGTATCTTCCAATCACAGACGGATGTAGAGACACTAATCTTTTTTTAATATATGATCTGACGAGGCCTCACTGGCGAAATGCATTTTCAACGTTACTCATTTCAAATTAAACATAATACCTCTTTCATCCCCATCTGTTCCTTCTGTTATGATAATTAGCATTTCGATAGTAGTAGTGGTTAAAAAAGTTTGCCCCAATAACAAAATGCTAATCCAGATATCTTTCTCTCTATTCTGAAAAAATTGAAATGAAATACGCGATTTCGTTTTTTGTTCTCTAATTTTTCTAATACTCAATGCATATACACCTACTCTCGATTTACATGTACTTGAATTGCACGATTTCGGTTTAGCACGGAAAAACTGATAACGTACCGTGTAAAACGAAAATTCGGTTTAAGTTTAATACGGTTTAAATCCAACACTGACAACAAAGATGATCATATTATTATTCTAGATTACGGACAACGAATAATAAAATCCTTAAACTCTATGTACACTGAATATTATACATGATCTTTAATTTTTATATAATATTCAATTATTAGAATTCTTAATTAAGATATATTAAATTATGAACAATGAAAAAATAATAATAAATTATCAGTCATATTAATCTTTCAATAAACTATTTCCTCCACATTGATTCAAGCATGGATCGAAATGGAAGGAAATTACGAAACACCTTAACTCAATATGAAGAGATTTATAGTGAGCAATGAACTAAGCAAAAGTAAAAAGCAAACATTGATAAAGAATTTTATAAAGCCGATTTCGAAAATTTTTTTAGAAAGCGAATTATATAAAAAAAATCTAAAATAGAGGAAATTAGCGGCAATAATATTAACTTTGAACTAAGACGACAGTTTTGATATTAAAAAAGATCATGATACGGGATAAACTTGTTTTCGTGCATTTTGAACGGTTTGCACCTTTATTCTTAAATTGGTACTTACATTTTTGGCGTATATCTATATAAAATTAATTTTATTTATAATTTATTTTAAATAAAATGCAAATTATTTAATTAAGTGTTACGGAATCTATCCTTTTATTTACTATACAAATGTTAGTCTCGATTTTGATTTACGCAGTACTTTTTCAGAACCAATCTACCGTGTAAATCGAGAGTTAGGTGTAGCCTATATTATAGCTCTTTTTTTTAATATAACTTTCAAAAATGCATAATACTTTCTTTCGTAAATTGTAGGCTAAGTTTAAAATTGTGTTTTATTTAATGGTTAAATTAAATGACATTCATTTTGTCAGTCTGTTAATATTAAGATTGGAAATTTTTTATTAATCAAGTATGCACCGAATTGTTTCACTTCATTAATCCGGAATATCGCTAATCCGGACGACTAGCGTATATATATGTAATTATAGTAAACATAAATAAACATATAGTATCGACTAATGGTATGTATTCAATATGGTTAATATTATACAATATAACTAACCACGCGATGTTTAATTTATTATAAGTTTTCAAACTGAAATTTCTAACATTGAATATTCAGCAATTCTATTCATACAAAATATTCGATAATCGTTGCATATAACGTGGAAAATAATTAGTAATTAGTAGAGTTTTTCCCGGTTCTGTGGCCGTTACGATAAACGTTAAAATCACGTGAAAGACTATCTGCGCTTGCGCAGTCTTACCGTAGGACGAATAACGGGCGAGTTCCAAATCTTAACAGACTAATCAGTGATGAGTGATCAGAACCAATCAGCAAGAAACTTGTCTGATTAACTCAACACTGATTGGCTTGATCACTCATCACTGATATTAGTCTGTTAATTTGGAACTCGCCCAACGTTAACGATCAACATTATTTCTCGAGATATAATGGGAGGTTTATTTGGGTAACGTTATGACGGGAACGTCTTAGATTTTCTGTGAGCAATGATCTCGCTATTCTACATGAAATTATTGCTACAAATACATATAAAGATACGAAACTTGGAGGGAAATCCAACAGAAAACTGTTGTAGTGTAGGGAAAAAGCTTTTCCAGCGGCAATGGAACCTGTCGACTACTTTTTGAATTATGTCAGAGAAGATAGAATAAATTTAAAAAGTAAATTAATATTTCGCATATAAAAGCTATATGTTTAGCGATTTCTTAAATTTAGAGTACCTAAATTAGAAAGTCACTTTAAAAATTAAACTTATTAAATCGCTAAACATCCGTTCGCATTGCGTCGACCATCGTGTCGCATCCATGAAAAGCGACTTCACGATTCTCAGATTCCAACAAATTTGATAATCAAATTTTGTATCAAGGTCGAGGTAAATGTTTTTTCATAGTAGTAAACTTTTCAAAAGAATTATGCCTTATTAATACAGATGATGAGATATAAGTAAAACATCTCATTAGACGGCGCTTCTCATGGACGGGACGGACGCGACGTGAACGAGTGCTTGAATCCTATCGTCATTCTATTCCTCCACGTTTTAATATTGGGAAATGGCAAGAAAATGATTTGAGAATATTACCCATTGAATTTGAGATATTTATGTAATTTCTCATAATTCAATTTAATTTGCGGATCAGGAACCGAAGAATAATATATGAAGAAAAAACAAAATTCTACAGGAAATTTCAGACACGGCACAAAAAAATCTTAAATTAAATCTACCATAATTCAGGGATCTTTTAAAGATATGTTTTCACTGATTTAATATATTTAATAAATAATAATCAAATTTTGTATCAAGGTCGAGGTAAATGTTTTTTCATAGTAGTAAACTTTTCAAAAGAATTACGTTTTACGACATTTTGTCTGAATCTGTAAAAAAAGCACGATAATAGCTTTTATTTAACAAATGAGAAATACACTTCTTTATTAAATGAAGTGAAAGAAGCAAAATGTGTGAAGGAAAAACAAGCAGTTCATTACAGAAGGTTGAAACGCTATGATATTCTAAATATTGGAGGAGAGGACAAACTTATAGCACCACTATCTGCAGAAAAAGCAGAAATCCTGTATTATGTTACAATTGATAAAGTCTTCAACGTCATACACGATGCTCATATGGCAGTTGGCCATGGTGGAAGAACCCGTATGATTAAGGAACTGAATCGCAAGTACAAGAATGTTACATTCTTGTACTTGCGATTCAGAATCTATCGTCACGTATTTGAGATTATGTGAACCATGTCAGAAAAACAAAAAACTGTGAAAAAGGGGATTGTAATCAAATCAATTGTGCATAACGAAATTAATTCTCGATGCCAAGTCGACATATTTTAGTGTATCAAGATCATCTTACAAAATTCGTCCTATTTTTGGAATAAATATTTATCTCTTATTTCACCATGGCAGAGGACATCGGTTTAGATACTACCTTGATGAGTACTACACGTGGAGGGAAATAATTTCATCGTTCATTTTCTCCACGCCTGTATCAGATAGAAGGGCAATCCTTTTGGAAAGTTTTCTCAATTTGTCGTCATCTTTCGATCGGTAGTATTTTCGTTCATATGGCGTTAATGTAAAATTGTACTGTACCAATATCTTGCAGTAACATCAAAATTAATCATATCAATTGCATATATAAAGAAATAAATCCTATACCAATATTCCTTACTTAAATTCTTTTTTATTTTATTTTTTATATCATTCACGGATCTTTGTATTCCAACTTCTTCAATATTCGGAACAGAAACAAAGGAAGAACGAAAAAAGTAATATAAACTACTTTATATCCTCAACTTAAACTTTGTATAATATATATTAAATTAGAATTTTATTTTTAATGTTAAAAGTGAATATTCGGAACATATTACTTTATATCCTCAACTTAAACTTTGTATAATATATATTAAATTAGAATTTTATTTTTATTCAGTTTTATTCTCTGATATTTGTATTTTAATTATTTATATTGTTGTAAACAGAAAAATACTTTTTTGAAGCTAATTCTTAAATAATGTTCTTATTCTTTCTCTTGTTGGTATTTTCCATAAATATATTCTTATCTCCTCTACCGCTGAATCTTCCACCTATCTATCGCATCGATCTCAAGAACGGACTGTCTCGACTCTGTCCTCTCTCAAGTCCCAGGGCTGAATACCTGTCTACTTATGTCTCTGAGAAATCAAATCGATCTTTTCTTCACCTTTTCATCTGAGAAAGAAGAATGTTGTCACCTATTATCTTTCAGTAACGTCTCTCCAATTCTTTCTATCTCTTATTTATCTTTTTATACTTCGTTATATAGCGAAAAATTTTTCTCATCTCCTCAGGTGTTACTCTCCTCTCAAATTCCTTTTTCTATTTTTTTGTTATTTGATATTTAAAAATCAGAGATTTTGAAGTGAGGAAAGACACTACATCTGTTCCGACTGCGTATCTTTCAAAGTAGTACTTGATGTTAATAATTACTGATGTGAGGGTCACGTGATCGGACGAAGGAACCGCGAGGGACACGTGATTCGACGAAAGTCGAAAACATCGTAATTAATATTACTTATAAATGTTACTAGTGAAATACATCACGTACGAAAATCGATAATTAAAAACAAGAACAATCATAGTTATCATAAAATTCGAAGATAAGAGGATTGCGCCGGAAACCACATCGAAAACAATCGTTATTCGGGTGACAATTATGGATTTATGACCCGAATTATCAGGTCCAGATAAGGTCCGAAAGCGGGACTGGGCCAAGAACGGTCACCTTGAAGCCCAGTCTGCCTGCCTTTTGACCGATGGGGGAGGAGAGGGTCAACGATATAAGGACCCACTGAATAAAGGGTCGGGGTCTCTTTCCTGAACGTCTTTCCACGTTATTCACGATTGTCGACTCCGTCTTCTTGTTCGTCCCATCCAACGACGCCGACCTCCGAGTTCGTCTCTCCCTCGCCGCCTAGTTCGTCCACCTGTTTCATCAAACAGTTTTACAAACCTAGGAAACTTCGACATCGACATTATTATTTTTTGCCGTAGACAAACGCCTCCTATACTGATCAAACATCAACGTCAAGAATTCAACGACAAGGTATTTATCCTTCCCCAATGTGTTAAACTGTTGGCATGTACGATAATGTACAGGAATCTCTCTCATTAAATGTTTATTGTTAATGTTAATTTGAGTTGTGTGACTTATTGTGTTTACTGGCTCTCCTGCCCCGTCCTTATTCACGCCACAACCGCGTTTTTCGGCCAGAATCAAACTGTGTTGTTGGGACACATTCTAACCCAACTGGTGTCAGAAATCCTCACTAGGGCATTTAAGGCTTAAGCCTGTGCCTGACAAACCCGAAGGCTCCACACTGAAATATATAAATATAAGTGATTACCCAGTAACAGTACAGCTTACTTCCTCCGGTAATAATACAAAAACGAAGGTATTCAAACTGACATATTTATTTAATAGTATGCATAACTGCTCCTATGATTACATATGATATCAGCCACATTTAGACGATGAACGATCACATTTTTATTAAATTTAAAAAATTATATTTGATTTAAATTCCGTAATATTAATATTTAATATGCATTAAACTAAAAATAGACAAAAATAAAATTTATAAAAAATATAGAAAATTGTTCAGAATATATTACATTAAATTTTTTATATTTTTAATATAGAGTGAAAATTAAATAACTTGTATGTTTTTAAAAAGTAAGTACTTGGCGAAATAGCAAGTGATGTTTCTCAAAATGTGCCTCAGAAAACTACTACACTTCAAGAAATTTTCTATATTAATTTTACTCGATTGGCAAGGCCTTTAGAACTTTCAAAAATACAGCATCAAGAACTGCGAATTCTAGGAATGTATTTATGTTTTGTGAAAACAATTTAGAGGAGCCTGTCTTCAAAGGCGACAATAAACCATTAACCATTAAATATTTAAATATGAAATATGAATTACAGAAAAAATCAGAAATATGTATTAAAGAAAAAAAATCAAAATTTAATTGATTACATATAAGATCGTTGTGCTAAAACGAAAACAAAAACTAGACGGTAATTTAAATAATTATGAAGATCTATCGAATTTAAGTATTATTATGACAATCGGAAATCTATCTAAAAAAATAATTTATTTTTGAAATGATTCGAGCTGATACAGAAAATCGAATCGTTACTACAAAATTTCAATGGATTCACATGGAAAATTTATTTTAAAATTTATCATATGTTATTTTAACAATGAAAAATTTATGATTATTTTTAAATGTTGCTTTTAAAATAATATAAACAGTATCTTATGTATTTAATGAATAAAAATAATCTAAAAATTTCATTTTATATTTTACAGATATGAAGATAATTCATCAAAATATAGATAAACTTTATCGTTATTTAGGAAGATCCATAGCCAGTTATCCATTATATTTTTTACTTATACCACTAATATTCACTTCTCTTTTATCTCTGGGAATTTTACGAATTTCATATCAAAGAAATCCGGAGTTTCTGTTTAGTCCTACAAATGGAAGAGCTTTAAAAGAGCGTGAATTGGCACTCAAACATTTTTCGTTAAACTTATCAACAGAGCGTGATATGAGTAGAATCATTGATGTAGGAATGGGTCTGACTATCAGTCTCAAAGCAATAGATGGAAAATGTATTTTGCGAGAACATATTTACCAAGAAATTCGTCTTTTAGACAAAACGATCCGAAATTTCAATATAAGATGGAGAGATAAAGAATTAAATTACAATCAAATATGTGCTACTAATTTTGGAAAATGCTACGAAAATGTTGGTATTTTCGATAATAAAACTATTAAAGATTTTCAAGAAGGTATTTTTTCCATGAAGTATCCAGTGGAAATAGATTTTAAGACATACAAAGCTACACCTTATGTTTCGAGTTTTGGAGGAGTAACAACTGACAAGAATGGATATATCAAAGAAGCTCTAGCTTTCAGATTAGAGTATCTAACGAGTTCTGGAAGTAAAAATACAGTGGAAATTTCTAAACAATGGCTTACACCTTATGCTATGAGTTTTGGAGGGGTAACAACTGACAAGAATGGATATATCAAAGAAGCTCTAGCTTTTAGATTAGAGTATCTAACGAGTTCTGGAAGTAAAAATACAGTGGAAATTTCTAAACAATGGCAGTTCGAATTAAAACAAAGAATTCAAAATATGCAGTTTCGATACATTGATGTTGCCACGTTATCTTATGATAGTGAAGAAAATTTGAAACATTTCACTGAAAATATAATCTCTTTAGGCAGTCTGTCTACTTTTTCGATTCTACTGTTTTGCATGTTGGCATGTATGACGACTGACTGGATTCGAAGCAAGCCGTGGCTTGGACTATCTGCATTTGTTTCTCCAGTTTTAGCCATAATTTCTAGTTTTGGACTGACGATGCTTTGTAGAATAGAGTATATCGATGTGAATAATGCCTTGCCATTTTTGATGATTGGTACGTTTACAAATTTATTCCTAATAGAATATTTAATATTTATAATTAAATATTCAATAAAATGATAAGTCGTTTTTAATTTAATATGAAAACTGAAAAGGAATTATAACTGATTATTTAAAAATTTTTATAGACTTAAACCCATTTATATAATTTTAAATATAGTTTTAGCCATAATATCTAGTTTTGGACTGACGATGCTTTGTAGAATAGAGTATATCGATGTGAATAATGCCTTGCCATTTTTGATGATTGGTACGTTTACAAATTTATTCCTAATAGAATATTTAATATTTATAATTAAACATTCAATAAAATGATAAGTCGTTTTTAATTTAATATGAAAACTGAACACTTGAATTATAACTGATTATTTAAAAATTTTTATAGACTTAAACCCATTTATATAATTTTAAATGATTATTTGAAATATTTGAATATTGAAAAATTATGTTTTTTATTTAATTAAATGTAATATCATATAAATATTAAGCACAGTATAAGACATCTCTATATCATGCACAAAAATCAAGAAAATGAAGAAATCATGTTTTATCTATATACGTTTTTTATTACGATATCGATCCTTACTTTTCTATTAAAAATTCTAATTCTTTAAATAATAGCAGCGTTACTATGATTCTGTTTTTGTTAATAGAATAAACAAAGTATCAGTTATTTTTTATGTTCTGTTTACCCATTAAGTTAGTCCTATATTATCAATATTTAGCCTGTCCTGTATTGATATTTCCAGAATCTATATTTATAAAGTATCAGTTATTTTTTGTGTTCTGTTTATCCATTAAGTAGTCCTATATTATCAATATTTAGCCTGTCCTGTATTGATATTTCCAGAATCTATATTTAGTACTGTTTCCTGTACTAACTTTTCTAAGTTCAGTTCTATACATGTAATCTTCAACCAGACAGAATCACAGACAGGTCTCCTTGTGTTTTCATAAATAAGTCAAAGAAAGTTTTGTTCACATTTACAATGGCTATGTTTATTTGTAATTTGCTTATTTTTGTTGAATCGTCCAGTGCATAAACTTGCATATATTACGGTCTATTATTGAATTCAGCATTTTCATTTCTACAAATAAATTCTGATAATATTTTAAAGAAAAGTAGAGAATGGCTATGTTTATTTGTAATTTGATTATTTTTGTTGAATTGACCAGTTACATACACTTCCATACATTACGGTCTATTTTTGAATTCAGCATTTTCATTTCTACAAATAAATTCTGATAATATTTTAAAGAAAAGTAGAAACATAAATTATTTCCAATAAATATAAATACAATATAATTGCTTGCTAACTAATCGGTATAAATATAGATTTACCTAGTCGACGTTCACATTCCGCTTGATTACATTTATGAGTGCACGATTCCTCTAATTGTGTCCTTTTTTTCATTCTCTAGGACTTGATTGTTCCTGCAATATAGAAGTGCGTAAATTATTTCATTGTTCTGAATAGAGACAACTATAATGCAAGCCTTCGTGACAAAAATAATTTTCCATTGCATAATGTTCCTCTATATGAGAAGTTATATTAATCTATTTACTAATACTAGAACAAATAAATAAATGTCAAAATTATGGGCTGCCTCACAGTGGTTCCTTCTTTCCGTTCAGTTTTCTCTCTTTCATAGAGATTTTTCAATCGTCATTTCACTGTTAACTGCTATGTAAACGTATCCAATAAGAGTTTCGTCTGTTCTCTTGAAGTATGTTCATCTGTTCTTCGAAGAAAGAGATTTATAGTTTGTCCTCAGCCTGTAGGGATGATAAATGATCTCTTTTAGTCCCAGAACGATAAACGGTATACAGATGTCGAATGGAGAGAATTAATCATTATTACGTTTTAATAGAATTACATATATTCTGCGGATTGTTTTCATTTGGTGCGTTTCCAAGTTAAGAAAAAAGAAAGGCAAGAATTATACTTCGTTAGTTCTATGTCTATCATTCGCTAATTTTTATAGTATAATTGCATAGTCAGAAATAAGTCTTCTTATGTATTTCAATAGTATAAGCATATTCTCTCTGTTAAACAATATGTTCAGATAAGTATATAACAGATATAGATGTTAACAAACTGCCTTTCCTGGTTGACACCGAATTTCTGTTTGCTTGTCTTCTAAATCCACTATTGTACTGCAAAATACATTTTCGTAGGCTTCTTTGTAGGAGTGCCTTTATATTTTACATCTTTTACTTCGCAACTTAACAATCACCAAATTAATCAGATAAATCAAAATCAAATAAATCATCCAAATTAACAATCACCAGATTAAAGTATAGGCCTATATCTTAAAAATATATACTTTAATCAACCATGGTGCAGATTTGCATTTTGGCACAACACCCTCTTCAGTTTTATAACCAGTGTTTACTGTAAAATTTACATAAATTTAACTAAGAAAAAGTTTTTCTACATATTTTAACTAAAACATTTTTACAATTTACCTGACCACAATCAATGGCTATCAGTGAAGGAGCAACTGGCTGCCCTGGGCCTCCCGATTTTCAGAACCTGAATTTATATTTCAATATGTTAGAAAATATATTTGTATATTTTTATAATGTTCGGGCTTCAGTGTTTGTCAAAATTTGAAGTTGTCTCTCAATTTTTTCGTTTTACTTGTTCAATTATCATTATATAT
The DNA here is from genome assembly GCA_000484575.1 of Olivierus martensii. Lineage (NCBI taxonomy): Eukaryota > Metazoa > Arthropoda > Arachnida > Scorpiones > Buthidae > Olivierus > Olivierus martensii. The sequence continues at coordinate 56,637 of AYEL01063263.1, forward strand.
TTGTCAATTTTATTTTATTTTATTTTCAAAGGCCTCAACAATATGAGTTGCCCTGGGTATTGAATTAATTCTGAAAGTCCGTGACTACAATTAATCAGTTTGGCGATAAATACGTCTGTTTTTAGTGTTTCTTTCTGTAACCAGTTTGAAATATTTCTTCCTTTATTGCAATAAGCGATCTATGTATTTTAAATCTCTTTCCGTTGCTTTTATAATTGGGTTGACATAAGTTATTTGTTCGGAATTTTTATTTATGCATAAAATGTTACGATAATTTATTTTGAGCTCTATCAATCTGAACTGACAAGATTTTTTTCCCGTTCTGCACTGGCAAGACGAAACCACTTCTCATCTCTTTCCTGTTTTGTTGTTATTGCCACTCTTAAGATTTTCGAAATCCACATAATTGTTATTGATACATTGAATAGACGAATCGCTTATAGTAATGCTCATTTAGTTATGTACTTGTTGACTGCTGCCATTGCAGTACGACTGTATTTTCTGTCTGTTCGATTAAAACCGTCAATTATCATTACGTCAAATTCAGGTTAAGAGAAAGTTATGCTAAATTCCATTTCGCAATAACATTCTCTAAACCAGTGGTTCTCAACCTTTTTTCTGTTGAGGAACACATTTTAATATTTTAAAATTTGGCGGCACACCTAAATGTTTTAAATAATAATTTAGATTTAGCAACGAATTTTTATTAACAGATTATTGTATTTATTCTTATTTATTGCATTTAAATTACAGATACCCTTACACGGATTATTAAATGGCGGCCCTTATTAAGTTATAGCGCCATCTTCGGATTTTGACTTTTTTAGAGAAACTATAATTTTAATTTAATTTTTATTCCTTAATTTTTAAATTATGAATAACGACAAAAGTTTTGGCTGTCGCAGAAATTCGAGGGTTAGATTTTTCTAACGATATTCTATTTATAAGAATCTGTACAATCTTGGACGGCAAAAGGGATATCCAGCCAATCACGTTTCACTATACATATATATGATTCATACAATTACATACATACAATTAATTCTTAATTTTTTGCGGCACACCGTCAAAGATTTGGCGGCACACTAGTGTGCCGCGGCACAGTGGTTGAGAACCACTGCTCTAAACCTTAGTCAACTGATTTTTTGTTACTGTGTCCGCAGCGTTTTTCTTCCTTGACCATAGCTGAACATCAACTAAAACGGCTGACAAATGATAAATACACATTTTCGTACCACGTCTCCTATCTTCTCTTACTCATGAGAAACTGTTATTATAGTGATCTCCGGTAGGAAACTATAGATATCTCAGGCTGTTTGATTCAAAACTCTTACTTTGAATATTTCCTCAACACCAGTATCTAAATGTACAGTACCTTGCATTTTTCAGCATTGTGAACAGTAAGGTGAAAAAGGAGCGTACTTATGAAATTATAAAAGGAATAATATTGTATAATTGGAATCATTCCATTGAGCAGAGGATTTCGTTTGGAGAATCGTTCAGAATTCTTTGCTTATTGTTAGATAAAGTTAGGTTGATTATTTTAGTTAAGCCACCTTATCAAAGTAGAGATATACTGTACCTGGCGGTAGCCATGTTTGAAGCTCAGCATAGAGTAACCAATAGTTATTATGGGGTCAATTGAAAGTTTAAAGACGTGTTTCAGTAGAGTAGTCCCGGATCTCTCCTGGAAAATTGGAGATATGGTATCCGGATTTCAATCCGGATCATTCAATGTGGCAAGCGAATGATTTGTTATCTTGCCACAGTTCGCTTATTTTCCCAACCAGAAATGAAATTCTTTATTTATTGTTTGATAAGTCTATAATGTGAGCCGCTTGTATCCCATGCTTATGATGCAGTCGGCCAATGAATGAAGGATGGCATCCACCGTGTCCGGCCAGATTTTTCGTAATATGATTAAAGTATTAATCCCAGATTTTTTATGTGGCAGATACCATGAACTTTACTATGAGTCTATTCGCTTTATAAATGAGATTTCAAAAATATGATGGGTCGAATATAATATTCAGCTCACTTTACTTTGGAATTCTCATTTCTTCATCGAATAAGATATTCAGTGGAGAAATAAGAATGTCAAAGTACATACATATTTCGATGATGTTATCATATTAGCAATAAATTTTCGTAAATCTGTATGACATTACCTCCGTCATCATTTCCTCGCTATCTCCCTTCAAATAGCATTACATCGTTTTCTATTCTTCAGACTCACAGATATTTTCAGTTTTTGTTAATATAGCAGTCACTTAGAGACGGCTCGGCAAACCACATGGAATGATTTAAATTGTTAACCCAAACCGGAAGCAATGTGAATCGTGCGGTCATGTTGTTTGTGATAAACATAAATCTATATCCAGACAGATATGCTATGCAAAATAATCTATCAGATATTGTTCGTGACGTTCTTTGAGGATTAGTATCTTTTTTCACATGATGCCAACAACTGTGATAAAATCTAAATCATTTAATGCTATAGCGGCAGATTCATTTTGAATGGAATTTTTATTCCAAAGCCATTTACGAACTATAGAATTTCCTCGGGCCTTTATTTAATTGCGAAATACGAAATCCTATGCAAAGGAATTACGATAGATATAATGAAAGTAAGATTGACATAAAAGTATACAATAGAATTTATAGCAGGATCTGAATTTATTCATAAAAATCTTTTGTTGGCAAAAGAATTGAAATAAAATGGCATAAAAATGAAATTATAGTCTTCATATTGCTTCAATGTAACCATTCCTCTCAAGCGTCAAATCGAATAATATGTAGTTGATTATATGAGATAAAATGAAAGAATGGATCGCGTATATTATACAAAACAGATTTTCAGATTTATTTATTATGATAAACTCAAAAATATATATAAAAATTTGGAAGCAGATTTCTTCCGTAAGATTAAAATTATTCTTTATGATAGCATATTTCATAAATAATTATATATTGTGGTTATCGTAATAAATGGAAAAACCTGCGGTAATCGAAACATAATATTAGCTGAATGCCACAATAGAATTCGTTTTTTTCTCATGCAAAAGTAAGAACTAGTAGGCCTATTCAGAATAAATACGAATAAGTAAAATCAATATCTGAATTACTTCAGAATTACTTTTCAGGCATGTTGTCAATCCCAATCCCAAGAGAAGTATATCTGATATCTATGTAATTTTTTAACAAAAGCGAATCTCTCGAGAGACATTGTCAGACTCCGCTAACAGAATGTCCAGCGGAAGAAGCAGACTCGTAAAAGGAAAACGCTAACAGAGTCAACTAACGAAGTTAAGATCTTGAATTGCAGATGAGTCTAGAGATATGTTGAACTGCAGATGAGCCTAGAGATATGCGCAAGAGTTGAGGAATTTTCCAGTAACTCAAAATAATTAGTCCAATAACCGAAGATCTTTTATTATAGGAGGTTTCATTCAATGTGTCTTAAATATCTACTCTATTCACACTATACTTCCACTCAAATTGTGTGCTTGGCGTAAAGATATAGATTAAACAAAGTGACACGACACGGCATTGAATGGAAACTTCATGTTGCACTTCTTGCATGATGATTCTATCTCGTTTTACGACGCAGGAATGACCGTCTAATTAGGTGTCGTAATTAGTCGGTTACTGCTATAATGTTATAATGGTATAAGGTATAATGTTCGGTTATTGGATAATTGTTTTGAGTTCTTGCCGCTATTGTATCATCGGTTTTCAAATACTCGTTGAGATATATATCATTGTAAGATTCAGTGACATGATTGCACTAACTTTAATTACTTTAAATTCACATATTCAACAAACTTCAATGACATAAAAATTTATCAATATTATTTAAGGTGGGAAAATAATAAGCAATATTGCTGAAATCTAATAATTTATTCAAAGATCAGGAACTATAAATATAATAATACAGTAATAGTAATCTAACATGGTTATATCTACCATTTCCTTATCTGCTTATACAAAGGAATATAGGCCTAATAACGGTGGCCAAATTGCGGCTGTTTGATAACTTCAACGTGACATCATATACGAAACTGATTAATTAATATGGCACAAATAAATATTCATTTTTAAAAAATATATCTGTAATTTGTTCATTTATTGAAAAAAGTAGTATGCATCTATTCGAAATTGTATTAAATACTATCTTGTATTAAATACACGTGAAACGTATAATGGATAGTTAAGGTAAAAAATTAATGTGGCTCTCAATAACCCAAAAAGAACCTGATTGTGGCTCTCAAGTATATGAGATTCCCCTATATGGCTAGTAATGACATGAAGTTTCGCTTCCCCAGGAATATAACTTCTAATGGTTGCATAAAGGCGGCCGGAAGGCCGACTGGTAACGCGTTGGCGTGCCACGCAGGAGGACTCGGGTTCGCGTCCCGCGTCTGGTCCCGAATATTTTCAGAGTGCTGACCCGGCCCGGTGATCATCGTCCTTTACCATCCGGACCTCCTCCAGGTTTGGAACTACCCCACTTAGTAATCTCACTGATTGGAAAGGGGGCGTAAAATATGCAAAAAAAATTGTTGAATAAAATTCGTTTGATTATATCATCTTTTACAAATATAATAAATAAAATTTTTATTTGAATATTTTAAGAAAAGTATCTATTAGAGAAAATTCTGTTTTAAAATTATTATCTATTCTTTTGTTTAAGTAAATTAAAATTCATTTAATAAGTTTCACGATTTTTCAGGTATAGGTATTGACGATTCGTTTGTACTTTTATCTGCTTGGAGACGATGTGCTTCTCATAAAGAGGTGGCAAGTAGGATGGAAAGCACGTATTCCGAGGTGGCTTTATCAATTACTGTTACCTCACTCACCAATATAATATCTTTTATGTCTGGAATCTTCACTCCTTTTCCATCGATCAGCATTTTTTGTACATATGCAACAGTGGGAATATGTTTTGACTTTTTATACCAAATGACATTTTTTGGAAGCTGCCTAGCAATAACTGGATATAGAGAACATAAGGGGCTCCAACCATTCACATGTCGCAAGAAATTAAGTGGTAATATAAATTTTAATTTTCAATTTTACTTTAATTATATTATATTTAAATTTATTTCTATCGAAACATACATTAAAATAACTTAGTAAGAATGATGTATCAATGATACGATCCTATTCATTATTTAATTTTATGCTTTTCTGATTGCAGAATCAAAATTATCAATTTCGTATTTATAAAAACGATCGTTGTATATTATAACAACTGAGTAAAGATATTTATTAATTTTGGGCAATTACTTGGATACAACATAATAAACTCAATGAATCATACACAATATTGAAAACACTAAGACAGCGATCCCAATAATTTCTCTCTGGGATCAATTATCTTATAATGAAAATTTATTCTAGCCATAACAAATATTTTATTGAAAAAATATTTGTTATGGTTCGAATAAATTTGGTAATAAACCTGGAAAACGGAAAATTCTGTTGATTCTACTATTCATATATTAATCATATATAATAGGGAATAAATAAATAAATAAATAAATAACTTTCGAATTTCTTTTTCGTATAAATTCTGAATTTTCTTTGAATCTTCCTGTAGGCATTCTCTGGTATTGCAATCATTTTGACGAATCAATCCATTTTCGATCCACCGCAGTAAGGAATCAACCCTGACGAAAATAATGGAATTTTATAATCATTTTCAATATGATTCGTTTTCTATTCTTTAAATATATAATAAGAAAGTTTTACATTTATAATTTCTAGATAAAGTTCTGAATATCCCATGACCGATTTGACGGTTTAACTCAGGGGTGGGCAATTATTTTCTGCCGCGGGCCGGATAAACAATCTTCAGGATGAAGCGGGCCGTATAAAAATTGAAAAGTACTTAAGGGCGAATTTAACCTTACGGCGCCGTAATTATGTAATTACTAATTATTATTATTATGTAATGAAATTATTAATAGATTACCTAATGTTAATTAAAGCCGCGTGGTAAAGCTTTGACTTACCACCTTGTTGAATAAAATTCGTTTGATTATATCATCTTTTACAAATATAATAAATAAAATTTTTATTTGAATACTTTAAGAAAAGTATCTATTAGAGAAAATTCTGTTTTAAAATTATTATCTATTCTTTTGTTTAAGTAAATTAAAATTCATTTAATAAGTTTCACGATTTTTCAGGTATAGGTATTGACGATTCGTTTGTACTTTTATCTGCTTGGAGACGATGTGCTTCTCATAAAGAGGTGGCAAGTAGGATGGAAAGCACGTATTCCGAGGTGGCTTTATCAATTACTGTTACCTCACTCACCAATATAATATCTTTCATGTCTGGAATCTTTACTCCTTTTCCATCGATCAGCATTTTTTGTACATATGCAACAGTGGGAATATGTTTTGACTTTTTATACCAAATGACATTTTTTGGAAGCTGCCTAGCAATAACTGGATATAGAGAACATAAGGGGCTCCAACCATTCACATGTCGCAAGAAATTAAGTGGTAATATAAATTTTAATTTTCAATTTTACTTTAATTATATTATATTTAAATTTATTTCTATCGAAACATACATTAAAATAACTTAGTAAGAATGATGTATCAATGATACGATCCTATTCATTATTTAATTTTATGCTTTTCTGATTGCAGAATCAAAATTATCAATTTCGTATTTATAAAAACGATCGTTGTATATTATAACAACTGAGTAAAGATATTTATTAATTTTGGGCAATTACTTGGATACAACATAATAAACTCAATGAATCATACACAATATTGAAAACACTAAGACAGCGATCCCAATAATTTCTCTCTGGGATCAATTATCTTATAATGAAAATTTATTCTAGCCATAACAAATATTTTATTGAAAAAATATTTGTTATGGTTCGAATAAATTTGGTAATAAACCTGGAAAACGGAAAATTCTGTTGATTCTACTATTCATATATTAATCATATATAATAGGGAATAAATAAATAAATAAATAAATAACTTTCGAATTTCTTTTTCGTATAAATTCTGAATTTTCTTTGAATCTTCCTGTAGGCATTCTCTGGTATTGCAATCATTTTGACGAATCAATCCATTTTCGATCCACCGCAGTAAGGAATCAACCCTGACGAAAATAATGGAATTTTATAATCATTTTCAATATGATTCGTTTTCTATTCTTTAAATATATAATAAGAAAGTTTTACATTTATAATTTCTAGATAAAGTTCTGAATATCCCATGACCGATTTGACGGTTTAACTCAGGGGTGGGCAATTATTTTCTGCCGCGGGCCGGATAAACAATCTTCAGGATGAAGCGTTAATAATTTATAATAATTAAAATAGCGTCATCAATATCGTTATCTTCCACACCACCAAATACAACATTTAACAATTCTTCTATTGTTGCGCGACGCAAGGATTTACCATTACAGAACCACGACCGGGCATTTTAGGAACTAATTTACGTTATCAACTTTACCGTATTCGGTCACGTGATTTTAAGGTTTAGCGTAGCCAGTAAACGCTATGGCAAAAACGTTACAGAACCACGACTGGGCAAAATGTCTTAGAAACTAATGTACGCTATCTGCTTTTGCCGTATTCGGTCACGTGATTTTAAGGTTAAGCGTGGTCAGTGAACGCAATGGCAAAACACTACTAGTATTTATACCATTTTCACAACAAAATAGAAGCTTTGAAAATTTCGCCTAGGGAAAGCGGTATCCCATTTTCACTTAAAAGGATAATTTAATAACTCTATTTAATTAGTAAAATCTCTCATTTTAAAATATTTTTGATTGAAAAATTCGGTTATATATACAGTGACTCTCATGGTTATTCGTACGAATAGTGAAATCTTTATTTATCCATCACGCTACTCTCCTCTAAATTCCACAATAATGTATGTACTGTACAACTAGCACTTAGCCGGCATTTACATTGCATTAGATTTATTTACTTAACGGAAACTTCTTTGTTGTTTAAGAATTTTTTACAGGGCAAATATTTGCTTTTATTTTATGACTTCGAATTATTATTATTAAATATAACAACACAATTAATATTGTGTGTTGTTCTTATATTATGTGCATAAAAATTTGCCACTTGCTTGTTCTCTCGTAAGAACTAAAGTGACTTTCTAATTTAGATACTCTAAATTTGGATATATTGTAATCATTGGATTCTATCTTCTGGAATGATTTTAGTATTCATTTAATTGGATTAATTGAATAAATTATTCCAAAATTTATCACCATTAGATGATGTCAGATGTTAAACTCTAGGTATAATACAGCTATCTGTATTATTCTTACAGATATTTGGAGTTATTATACTATTACTTCTTTACATGAGTTATATACAAACTTTTAAACTCGTTAGTGCTAAATTAAACCTAAAAACAAAATATCGAAAGATGCGAATAATTTGCGATGAAAATCAGGTTTTTAAATTGCATTTATGCATCTCCAGCTGGATCATTTGTTATGTTATCTACTAGTGATCCCCAATTAGTGTAAATGGGCGTTGTCCAAAGGATGTTTAAGAACTTTTCAGCACTCTTGCGTGTTGTTTTGCTTGTCATAATATTACATATAACTATTGTATGGGATGCGTGCTATTTTTATTTAATGATAAAACGGTAACTGCTTATCAATATCTTACAGCTTTATTTTAAAGACAACTTGAGAATATGGTATTAGATTTTAACTGACAAATTTAAGTCAAAAACAATCAAATATTCATAGAAATTTTGAGGAATTGATCATTCAATCTTCCAATCTATAATAAACTAATAAACGTGTCAAAACAATTTAGTACACTAATAGTTATATACTGTATATATTTTAATCGGGATGAAATAAAACTTAGGATTTGTTTCTCTAGGACAGCGGTTCTCAAACTTTTCATGTGTACCACCAAATTCAAAAATTTCAGTACCACCAACAAAAATATGCCTCGTATACAAATGGGAAGTGAAGATTATACATGTTACGACTAATCATGTCTCGCGTACCACAGGTTGAGAAATACTTCTCTAGGATACAGATTATAGAATCCTTTATTCGCAAAGGTTTTAAAATATACAGTACATATCGCACACGTATTTCTAAAGTGACACAAGTCAAAAACGAACGTTTTTGAGAAAATTGGAAAAACTATGAAATCAGCTTAACTAAAAACCATTATATAACTAATAATTTTTTCCAAAATTTGTAATCTTTTGAAACCATTTTTTAGTAAAATGGTTTCAAAAGATGATGGAGGATTGCTTCCCAGTTATAAAATGGTGCGAACATAAAAATGCAAGTTTTTGACTTAGTCACTTTAGAAATACGTGCGCGATATGGTTTAAGGCTTCTCTGGTAAGAAATAAAGGAAGGTTATACTGTATGCATTTCGAAAATTTTCTTCTTCAAAGTCTCTCACTGTTCATTATTTTTATGTATGTGTATTTAAAATTTCTTAAAATAAAACTGTGATTTAAACATGATTTTACTGTGTCATATAGACATTTGTATTGTTATGACTTGGACACTCAGATGAATATTTTTAGATATTGCAGTTCGTTATTATTTATGACAATGCTCAATTAAAATTATTTTTTGTTCGTGTAATGGCGATCGTTAATTATACAGTATAAAAATTATATGGGGAAATTGTTTCTATCTAAAATACAAGATGGTTATAATTAAAGTTTCCCTATTCAGAACTCTCTGTAACTAATAAGTAGAATAACAAAAAAATTTAAACATATATATTCAAAGGATAGAGAGTAGCATTCTACGAAAAAAATTGTTCTAAAATCTGCCGATAAGGAAAAATATGGCACCATGCAATAGGAAGTATATAGAATAATCACAAAAGAAAACAACAAGCAAATCTAAAATGAAATTTTTATATTTTTGTCGTTTGCAAAAGTTGAGATACTGAATTGCCTCAAAATTTTAATTTTATTTTAAAATTAAAAAGAAAGTAAGACACCAACGAGAGTAGAGAAAATTTGTATAAAAAACTCTTTCTCTTCCAGTAACGAAGAGCTATATTTTTACAATAATTTTAAAAAATACGCTTGCCTATTCTTTAAAATTATTGTAAAAAATGTCTCTCATTTGTATGCAATCGTAATTTAATTGTTAAATTCTTTTTTTAACATATTTTATGCCTCCTATCCAATCAGGGAGATTACTAAGGGTGCGGGGCCAATTCTAACCACGGGTTGCACCCACACCCGTGGAGGGGGTCAAACGGTGAAAGACGGGAATCATCGGGACGGGCCCAGTACCCCGAAAAAATCCGGGACCAGACCCGGGAGGCGAAGTCGGGTCCTCCCGCGTGGCACGCCGACAGCGTTAGATCTACCTTTAACGGAGGCAATGCAACAGCCGCTTTTCGTGAAATCAGTGCTTAAAATAATTCTTAAAATCCTTTATCACTACGTGGAGTTTGTCTCCGAGATTTTTAATCATTAGTCTATCCTTTCTTGTTAAGGATGGAAGAGGAAAGAGCCCTGACTCACTTCAGATAACAGAGAAAATTATTACTGCTATGGTGGACCATTCATGAATGATGCAACTGAACCAAGCAGCGCACGAGTAGTAGCGAGGCAGTTAAATTTTTCTCACGATGGAATAATTTCTAAATTAATTCAGTTCTACCCAGAAGCGTAGCTAAAGATTTTTGGACTTATTTTTTTTAATATATTTTAAATAGGTATATTAAAAAAATGTTGAAACATTTCAACTTGAAATTGCAAATAAAGTACATATTTGTATAATTATAAAAAAAATACACTATCAAAAACATGAAAATTAATATTGCAGTATAATGATACTTATTAAATACAATTTGACAAACAAAATTATAGTATAATAAATTTATAAAAGAGCGCAAAAATTAATATTTTAACTTTTATTTGCAAAATCATCAATAGCATCTTTAAAATCAGTTTTACGGGCATATTTACGCTCAATAGACAATATTGAAAGATGGCACAGTCTACACCAGTGGTTCTCAACCTTTTTTCTGTTGAGGAACACATTTTAATATTTTAATTCTCAACCTTTTTTCTGTTGAGGAACACATTTTAATATTTTAAAATTTGGCAGCCGCCTAAATATTTTAAATAATAATTTAGATTTAACAACAAATTTTTATTATCTAAATATTTTAAATAATAATTTAGATTTAACAATAAATTTTTATTAACTAAATCTAAATTATTATTTAATATATTTAACAACAAATTTTTTTAACTTTTAAATAATAATTTTGATTTAACAACGAATTTTTATTAACAGATTATTATATTTATTCTTATTCTTACAGACATACTCGTACACGAGATCATTAAATGGCGGCCCTTATTAAGTTATAGTGCCGCCTGCGGATTTTGTCTTTTTAGAGAAACTATAATTTTAATTTTTAGTCCTTAACTTTTTATGAATAACGACAAAAAATTTTGGCTGTGGCAGAAATTTGAGGGTTAGATTTTTGTAACGATGTCCTATTTATAGGAATCGGTACAGTGATTCGACTGCAAAAGGGATATCTAGCCAACCACGTTTCACTATTAATATATATGATTCATACAATTACTATACATACAATTCATTCTTATTTTTTCGCAGCACACAGTCAATGGTTTGGCGGCACAGTGGTTGAGAACCACTGCCTATACAGTGACCAATAGCATTTCTTTTATATTATTATTATTATTCGTAATTTATTAAAACGATCTTTCGGCAAAGGCAGCTGACACGGGGAAGATAAAAATAAAAATTTTTGAGTCACTTTCTAGGACAATATATTTTGAAATTAACAAACAAAAAATTGTCTGATACATGTCTGCTGATAAATCTTGTTTAATAAGTGTGATTAAATGACAACATTGAATCGGTAATTGAGAAGGAATACAGATGAATAGTTTTTTTTATATACAGTATATAAGATTTTTCATACACACTCGATCTATCAACATTTGACATATTTTTCGGTTTTAGTATTACAAAATAATTTTTACTAACTTCATATTTTTGAAACGATTTTTAATTTGTATAATAATTTTGGCTAAAGCATAGTAAAAAAATACTGATTTAAAAAAAATTTGATCTCTATTATCAAATAAAACCCGAAGCATATTAATGGTATTGTCTTTTATTTCTACATTGACATTTGTCTTCATTCTTGGGATCTATCCCGAACTCCTTCGACAATTTTCTCAGATTCGTTTGCTTGTATGAATTTCGAATGTTTTCTAAATTTTTACTGACTCGATCCAGTATAGTAGTACATTTATCAACTTCTATATCATGTTTCTTTAAAGCTTTCGAAACAATTAATTTCGCATATCACGTTATTCAAAATATACAAATGAAAATGAAATCAAATTTACTTCCATATTCTAAGTTCTTCCTCTCGGTGTGATTTTTACGTTAAGATTAATTTCCGTCAAAATTTTTATATCATCCGTAAATCGAAATTGTCTCATCCAGAAATTGTCATCCTCCTTGCCGCAACTGCAGTAAGGATGCCGCCTAGATTTGAGAATTTTCTCGCAAGATGCGGCTCCATCTCATACCGTACTATCAGTGTATCAACTTCTTCGAGATCATTTCACTTGAAGAAAAATAATTAATTGCTATTCAACTCATGGAATGGCCATCACGATCACCTGATCTTATTAGGCGTGTAACTTGGCTGTGGCCATCTCCAAGGCCACAGCCAAGTTACACGCCTGTCGTACTAACGTTATTCCATAATCTGTCTGTCTTAAAGGATAACATAATACAGCATGTGCGGAACATTTATCTACATATGTTCATTCTGCAGTCGACCAGTGTGTATCGAATGCAATTTCTGGCCCAAAACAACGGCCAATGTTTGAAGACGACGTCGAAGCTCAACTTCGTCGTCGTCTTCAAACATTGCGAATAAACGATGAATTTGAAGTTGAGAAACTATTTCCTTGATTTTGCAAAGAACAAAAATAAAAACTTTTTAAGATTTCATTTTAGATTTGGCTGTTACTTTTTTTTGTGTTTACTCAGACTGTTTCCTATCACAGCATATTTCCCCCTATCGACAGATTTTGAAACTAAAAATTTTCTCGTGGAATATTTCACATTTCTTGAATAATATATGTACAAATTTTGGTGTCATTCCATTTATTTGTTGGAGGATAGAGAGATATCTAAATAGGGAAAGTTTAATTATCACACTGCAATGTATGTTTCGTTTTGTGTAATAAAGTACTTTAAACATTGTCTGCTTGTGTATGTATAAAAATAGCGTTTAACTGATATGCGCTTCACTAACCTTCAAAAAATCTCAATAACTAAATACTTAACTATATTCAGGCATTCAAATAATTCTAGTCAGTAATCTTTTCGTTTTTCGAACGGAAATTAAATTGTGTAAGAAATATTTGGCAAATGATAGAAATTTAGGCAATATAACGTTAAACGGACTTAAGTGTCATATTTCAATGCTACAGTATTGGAGGGTCGGAAAAAATATGAAAATTGTTTACATATTAACGTATACGAACAGCAGCATAACGAGGCCACTACACCATAATCGTTCTCCGTATACGAATGCACGTCGCAGACAAATAACTAGAAAAATTTTCACTTCTTTTTACATTTCATATAGCGATAAACGGAAAATAAAAGCATAGGCCATTGATCCGTCACACAACTGAACTGAATCCCCGATTATTTGTCAGATCAGGTTTACCGAAAATCAAAATTTACCATAATCATAACTGCCGATTCCACAAGACAAAATTATCTTTCCGTCCCTCATTTTATAATTTTAAAAGTACAATTAATCATTGAATAGATGAGTATATATTACTTTGTTTACAAGCTATTTTAAAATTTTCTTTCATTAAAATCTATCATTTTTGGTTAAAAGACATACATGTATAGACATTTGGATATTAATAACTATAGTGTTTAAAATGAGAGATAATTCCGGCCAATCACTTTCAAAGGTTTTTTTTTTATACAGATATATAAAATATTTAATTTTAGGGACCTTCTCTATCTTGACTTATATAACGGGTGACAATAGTTAAAAATTGCTGTCAATGTCTCTAACTGCGCGTAATGTACCCGAACAACTAATACATAATATCATTAGAGAGAAACCTAAAAGACAACTGTTACACTATGGTGAAGAAATAGAAACTATTATGCAATGAGCGCTCATTGATGAATAAGTGTCAAACAGTTATCGATTTCGTTACATCTTACTGCTTTATGCTGCTTATATATATACAATATATTATTAACAACATATATTCTATTATATAACAGATTAAAATCATCATTATACAATATTAAGTTAAAAGAAATGCATTGTTTTATTTTACCTGAAAATAATTCTCTCTAATGAGATACTGAATGTTTTCACAAATTTAACTCCATAAAATTTTATATTCAATAAAATTATATAACAATATATGATTCTTTCTCGATCAACATTTAATTAAAATTTGTTTATAAATTTCACATTAGTGATAAAACTACTCTTTGCCAAAACAATATCTTAAATATTTTAAGTTAAAATTAAATGAATGGACATTGTTGGAGGAAAACTGCACGAATATATTGTGTCATGTATTGGGAAAGTTTAGGAATTTTAAAATATATTAAATGAAAAAAAACTTACCAGATATGATATATACGCAGCACCGATGACGAAACAATTAACGCATACCGTTAAAAATATGATAAAATGCATCAATATGGTTTTGCTGTCTTCGTCCAAGTTTGTATTAAAATATATATACATTTCTATGCAAATAACTCCAATGAAGTAGAAGTATGAACCGAACAGAGACCAATGAAATATTGCGTTGATGTCATTAATATCTCCCGAAAAATATTTGTGAAGTTTCATAATACCTCCAATGGATAAGTTTTGTGAAATAGAATTTTGCAGTCTACTCTCTTTCAATTGATCACCCAGTGTTTTAAAATAGCACCCAACAGTGACTAAAAATACAAAAAGTATCAAAATCTGAACAACAAACATGCCACTGCTATATGTAAAATAAAAGTTACCTAGTATGGTGCACAAAACAGCTAATGAACTATTTGTAAATTTTCTGACTGTATTATAACCTTTAGTTAAAAATAGGTAAAACATGATTGAGATCAGCATAAAAAAATTGATTATGGCAATAATTTCCAATATCAATATATGTTTTTTTACAGTTTTCAACAATTTTTCGTCTTTTATATTTCCACAGAACAGAATTACATTCTTATTTCTATTACTGTAATTAACAGTGCAGAAGAGAGCCGTGAGTAAACTATATGCCAAAAATATATATTTTATAAGAGGTGTTTTATCACCAAACATATCTAACATTCCGCCACAAAACTTCATATTTATTTCGTTTGGTAAAATGAATAAAGATGTAATGTAAATAGCATAACACCAAGACGTAAACATGCTAAAAATTAAAAAACGATTATAATACTTATCGGCGATTTTATTGAATCTGTTGTTCGTGCAAGTAGAAAACATATTAAGGCCAAAGATCTTCGATACGGAAAATACACTACTGAACACATTATTTATGCAATTACAATTATCGGAATCACAACTTTTATCACTGTACATCTTGAAAATTAACAAACACGCATAATCTCAGCTATTGAAGAACATGGATTTATATCAGTACTCTACTGCATATAGTGTGTGTCGTTATGACAACTACAATCTTGAACTGGCATCGATCTATACACCTATACGTTAAATATTTTGTTTAGTAATAAATTCTCAGAGATGTTACCTAATTCAGTAGTTTCCAACATTCTCACCAATAAAAATCCCATTTATAATTATTTAACTCAGAAAACGTATTTTAGTTAACTAATAAATTAGTTTTTCATTTTTATTACTAAATATAAAAGACAAAACTGAGTTTATCAATTATTAGAGTACATTATTTATAATTTTTATTTGATTTATTTGTCAATTACAGCATTTTCAAATATTGAAAATAGATGGGAAGAAATCAGGTTGAGAACTACTGGCCTAGATTAATCTCGAAATTTTATTTATCAAAATAAATTAACCACACAGAAAATTTGGTCAATACAATCTTTATTTCTTAAGTCACAGCAAAATCTATGACAGCACGAACTTTTTAGAATCTCCGCCCTTATTAAGCATTCCTTGTTTCAATTTTTATCTTTTTAAATTTTAATCAAGGAACAGGGAGGAGCATTTAAATATAACCATTAATGAGTACACAAAAATCTAAATAATATGAATTTTTGCCATCCCAGGTATTTCTGATACAAAGCCTATGTACAGGTGAGATACTGTCACTCTTTGGCTGAGGGCCAATGTAATACAGCAATATTATTTTTTTTCACTTTTATGTATAAATCCCAGTAACAGTATAAAAGGAAGCTGCTAAAAGAAATATACAAGCTCCCCAGTTT
This sequence comes from Olivierus martensii, assembly GCA_000484575.1. Lineage (NCBI taxonomy): Eukaryota > Metazoa > Arthropoda > Arachnida > Scorpiones > Buthidae > Olivierus > Olivierus martensii. The sequence continues at coordinate 73,122 of AYEL01063263.1, forward strand.
GAAAGCCCAACTATACAATGTGATTATTGTTGAGAAAGACAGTTAGGAAAATCTGAAAAGTCCTCCTTCACACGTAACAAATGGATGATTTCTCTTTTGCTTCATTCAGACCACCTTCTTCTGAATTATAAGATGTGATATAATTTCTATGTATATGTAGTTTGTATGTGTTTGTGTGTGTTTGTGTACATGTGTATTCATATTTACAGAAATGGTGGTGGTTCTTGGGGAGCAAAATTTGGCAACCAAATACAATGCAGAGACCTCCCAGGCAAGCACCCACTATATATTAGAAATTTCTATATCCGTTATCTTTCTTTCGTTTTTTTCTTTTTTAACACAGTTAATTTGACAGATGAAATAATTCTATGCCTATGTAATGATTTTTCACACAAGCTAACAGAAACTGTACAAAATGTATAAATATGATAACAAAAGTACACATTATTAGTGTACCATTTATCACAGGCACTGTGTAAATTTTTGTTCACCTGCTATTATTAATAAGTACATTTGTATAAAACATTCATGCTTAGAGCATTCATTTGGAATGAACATTTTATATATATATATATATCTATAGTATAATGACAATTCTTTCATTCCAACATACATCATAAATATTAATAATGATTGAAAAAATTATTAAAAAAATAAAAATAATAATAATAATAATAATATTCTCAACATTTATGATGATAATAATAATTTAAAAAGAAATTAACTCTCCAATAAGGCACTACTCAGTTTTGGAAACAATAACATGCAGTACTGACCAACAGAAATAAATATAGGGACTTTGAGGACTCCAATGGAATTGGAGTAGATTGGCATTTTTAAGTGATTAAATATCAAATATACATTTATTCACAGTTGTTAAAAACAAGTAGCAACTCAAATGCATTTAAAACATACACTAAAAACATTCACTTTTTGTTCTGAATTAGCAATAAGAAATTGTTTCCATGCATAATTACCTGAAAGGAAGAAAATAACACATGGAAGGTCTCTGCAGCTGTGGCAGGAAAAACATTTATTCTTCACTCAAGATAAACTACTATTTTTTTATAATTTTTTACAAGAGGGAATGTTAAAAATTATTAGTAACTATTAAAAAACTAATAAATTAATAAAATTAAACTTTTGTTCTACAGCTGTGTGGCAGTCAATCCAAATAATAGTGCACCTTTGCAAGAGAGGAAAGATCTCTACATAGGCTTCGTTTTTGTTTTAACTCCACAAAGATCTGTCTGCTTTTGCTGCTCTATTACTCGATCACTGTGACAGAAATACAAAATTACTCACATTTTAGGCTATGCAGGCCATTATGGGCATGCGAATATACAAAAAATAATTTGTATGACATACAATAAGCAAGCACAGATTGCCATTTGATTGCACTCTTCTAAATTTTCTTTGTTTTTATGAAAAAAATGAATAAATAATCAAATTACTGTTGGGCCTTAAATGGAGTTATTAGGTGTTTCTCTCACATATCAAATAATAAAATGCCAAAGTGATGTCAAAAGCTAATTATTTATAACATTAGTTAACATCAGATACTTTTCACTAATTATCAAAGTAAAAATTACAAGCACCTATTTCTTTGCAATAATAATAATAATAATAATAAAAATAATAATGCCCATAACAAAAATACATTAACATCACTCTGGCATAATATAAATCAACAAATTCACTACCTTTAGGTTCCACTGTCTTGCCCTTTGGGACGGCAAAAAACTACAATAACATTTTTTAAACCCACAAAACTACCAAGCAAACTACATGAAGCCTACATGATTACATTTGCATATAGATGATAATATAATATTGGGTCCCCTTGCTGCATGCTCATGTATAAACAAAGGCTTTTGGTTCAGTTACAATTATTTTCTAACTCTGCTTCCAAAAGCATAACATAAATCATACACACATACATACACGCATACACACGGTGAAAAGAAATTGTGGCAGTGCAAAATTTCTCTCAGTTGAGAGTAACTTGGGTGAACTATATGGGACTAGTGAATTTACATTAATGAAATTAACAATAGAAATATTACTATCATATCGCTCTGTAATACTTTGATGAGCACATTAGGGGAAAAACTAATGCACGTAGAAAATGTGCCCAATGACAGATCATCTTGACATATAAATTAAATCGATATGCTTTCTTGTTGAAAACAAACAAAATGGAACCAAAATTAAGACAACATACAATTGACAATCTGATGTATCAAAGAACATATCACTTAGTAATATGTATGAAATAACATTCAAGGAGGGAAAACCGAATTTTTGTAAAAGGGGGAAAATGATAATATGTATAATATGTATATACCCGCATTATTAAATAAGGCTCAATGCCCAAAATACTGTTATAATTTTGAATTTGTCAACTATCACACATATATATATATATTTATATATATATTTATATACTAAGGATAGGAAACCCTTTGGGTTAAGTAAAACAAAGCATATGAATAAAATTATTTTCAATTAATTAAATAATTTACTGGCTTATTAAATAAACATATTTAGTTTTGAGATTCAGTGCTGGGACAATGCTGAGATAAAATGCTACTGCCAGTATTGTTCAAATATTATTGGTCTTCCTGCTATGGGTCTTGGCTGTAACAGCAAACCCATCCAGAAACAATTTTACAAACAATAACTCATTATGTGTATGTTTACTATAGGCTAAGACTTTTAGAAATTGTCTATCTCTTAATTTTTTTTTTGCCTTCATCGTTGTTCTCAAAATGGCAAACTTTTAAATTCAATTGCAATATTATTACATTATAAACTGATCTTCAGAGATATTAAATGCCATTTGTATATATCATTACAATAAGCACCTGGTGCAGCAATGGGGACAAAAAAACAAACGTGGTATATTTCATTAAACAATTACCAAAATTATAAATAACTGGCCACTGGCAACAGTTTCCATAAAAATAGCATGTTTCAGATAAGAAACAAAAAATTTTCTTCTTTCAGAATTAGACTTTTGAATTGTATAATTATTATTGAGAAATATTAGATACAAATGAATAATGCATCTCTTACATATCTCAAATGCAATTTTATTAATGAACAAGTGGAGATGCAAAATATGGATAAGAATATGTGAATAAATTCAGTGTTCTTTGTGCAGTATATAGAAAAAATTTAGTGCTTTTTGTCCTTTTTTTTATGCCACTAGAAAATTTTTAAAAGATGCTGCAGCAAACACTACTACCAGTGGCTTTAATGTTAATTTAGTTACTTCCCCACCAGTCTGTTACTGGACTATAATTACCTCCATAATTACCCCTGTAGGTACCTAAGAAGTGATTGTTTCCATAATTAAATCCAGATGTGTAATTGTTTGGTCCCAAATTTCTGTTCAAATTATTACGTTCACGTCCAAACTGTCGATAATCCCGAGATCCAAAACCTCCAGCTCCATATCTAAATTTAAATAAATAAATAAGTAAACAAAGAATAAACTACACATAAGATTAATAATTATTATCACATTAAAAATATTTACCTTCTACCACATCGCCTCTGATTATTAGCCCTATGTTCAGTTTGTAGTTCTTTTGCTACTGATGCTAACCATTCTGGAAGTTCTTGTTTAGTTTCTGTAATCAATTCAACTAAATCCAATGCCATGTTACGATTTTTTTCATTAAAAAAAGAAGTTGCTAAACCTGAAATTAACAAATACTTTATATAAACTTAAAAATTAGAATAAGTGCTTATATAATATAGCATTATTTAATAAAATATACTAAATGTATAACAATATTTGCTGATAAATTTTCATTTCTAAATTAAGATTCTTTAAAAATGTTGTTGAAAAATTTTTAAGATTAACTACTTTTATCAGAATAAAAGTACTCTTTGAATTACAAATTTAATTCATACCTAAGTTTTGTTTGAAACTTAACCATTGTTATACAACACTTAGAAGTTTTGAAACCATTAGATATAATAGTAGTTCTCAATTTTTACAAGTTAGTTCAGATCTGGAAATTGCTCATAAAGTAAGAATTTATAAACCAAGACTCAATTTCCCATAGACATTATGTTAAACTCACAAGTTCTTTTCCCAGCAATGCAATTTGACCACATTATTATTATATAAAGGCTAACAAAATCAATAGTTTATGCTTATACAATGATTTATTTTTTAAAGAAATAAAAATATAGCAATTAAAATCAAGCAAATTATAATAATAAAGAAATTATTTGTGTCATATAAATGTTAAAGAATTTTTATTCAGATCATAGAAAAAGCTGGGCACACAGAATTCACTCCCTAAAAACTAATATATACATACATAATACATACAGGGATTATAGAAATGAAAGATGATAGAAGGGCATACACATAGGTTTAACCAATAGGATTGAAAAGTGAGAAGAGTAAGTATAAGGGAAATGTGCGAAACGGATAGAATTTCTATCAGTAGAAGTGTGATAGGTCACTAGAGGAGGTGAAGGTGTAGTTTCATCATAAGTTACAAGTTGTGTGGCAGACACATTGTCCATAACAATATATAGAGATACAAAAAAGCATAGTATAACATTAAATATATAAGTATAAAAATAAATAAATAAAATGCAAAACAAAGTCCAAAGAAAATGTAATGTGGCAGTCTGGAACAGTTCGTCCATTGAGTAGGCAGTAGATTTACAGCTGGAACACAACTATCAGTCAAGAAAAAGATAAAGAGGAAACACTTCCATACAGCCAGCACAGTCAATCATTCAGTCACAGTAGTAACTCCACGAAAAATTGCACAAATCTCACCATACGTGAGGAAGTTGCAGTTCAGTATTCCATGAGGTAGCAAAGCACTGAGGATCAGTGAGAGTTCAAATCAAAGCAGGTGCACACAGCAGAATAGCACTACCAAGAGCACTGAGGAGAGTTTAAAGAATCACAATTGAATGAAGGAAACCACAGGGAATAACAGACCAGTTAGCTGATGGAGATTCAACTAATAATTTCGGAAGTCTGGAACTAAATCACCAGTGGTTGCAATATAGTCCAGGAGAGAGTGGAATAGTAACCTATTCATGATAAAGTTTTCTTCTTTGCAAGGCCAGTTGAAACCTGCCAAACCACAATACATTCAAGAGAAGTTCTTACAGTGCAAAAGTGCAGGCAATGGAAAAGAAAATGATTCACAGTTTGAGATCTGTTGATATCGCAGTCACAAGTGTTTATTTCACTAATCTCAGAAAACTGCTTAAACTCTAATATATAAATTCAAAACTCAAAAAACAGCACTTTTCATGGCTGAGGAAAAGAAACTCTTTAATTTGCTAACGTTTTCGACCAAACGGCCATCATCAGGCTAGACAACTGGAACTAGAACAGAATCTTTTTAAATGTTCGAATTACAAGCATTGCTATGGTTACAATATGTTACAGAGGAAATAAACATGATGCAACTGTGGAAAAACATTAAAATTTAAAAATTAAAAATATATATATGGTTACATAAATTATATACAGTCTCATTGGAGTGCAGTATTGGCATTCTTTGCTAGTACAGATTTATCACATCCAATTACATACTTCCACGGAGGTGAGAGTGAGTGTTGGTCCTTCATTTAAGATCACCTCCTTGTTCTTTCTTCTTAATATCTCTATAGACTCAGTCAGCAATGCCTGGGCTGGTGTACTTACCTCTTTTATTATTTTGGCTTCCTTCCATTTTATTTTAAGATCTTTGCTATATGCTTCCGTTGCTAGGGCTGTTGTTAAATTTCCCTTTTCAATATCCCTCTTATGCTCATTTATTCTCTCGGCTAACGTTCTTTTCCTCACACCTATGTATGCAGCCTTTTCCCGTCTGTATGTCTTCAACTGGGATGGTTTATACTCCACTTTTTTGTTCCTCATTGTAGTGGTCCTTGTCATTTCTTAGAATGCCAAAAATGGTTGGGCCTCTTCTTAGTTCTATTTTCTTCTTCTTTTTTCCTGGCTATTCTCTTTACTACAGGAAGATCTTTTAAGTTCTGCGGCACTGGCATGTATTCCTCGAGATGTCACTGTGGTTGACGTATGGTGGGGCAGGTTGGGCAAGTTTCTCTCTAAAGACTTCATTATTTGTGTGAGGAACGCTCTTCCATAGCCATGGTTCATTCCAACTTTCATAATATAATTCAATTCCTGGACTTTATCTTCTTCATTCGTACAGTGTATGTAGGCTCTTTTGAACAAGGCCCTAAATGCTGTTTTTTTATGTGTGATGGGGTCTTGCGACCAATTTGGGATAAATAGAGGCTCATATGTCAGCTTTCTACATACTTTCATTTTTAGCTGGCCTTTATCTATTGTTATGTCCAAGTCCAAAGTAATGGATGTTGCGTAAGTCTTGCTGTTCTTTCTTTAAAGATATTCCGTGGGTTGGTAAAGTGAAGGCTTTTGTAAACTCATCTATTTTAGATTGATCATTCCATACTGTTAGTATATCATCTATGTATCTTATATGGAATTTTAGTAAGGGTTTGAAAGGTGTGAGCTGCTTTTCTTCTAACTGTCCTTAATAAAATTTCGGCTAATGGTTCAGCCATTGGGCTCCCTATAGGCACTCTCGTACACTAGTGGTATATCACTCCTTTAAAAGAAAAATACAAACAATGGCATATCAAATAGGCGATGTCCCATAGAAGTGGTGCCTTGCTATGTGCTTGTGGAGTGTGTTCAATTAAGAACTTGTGGAAGGCTATGCATACTGGTTCAAGTTTTAAGGACAGGTAGAGGGCTTCGTAATCATATGTTACAAGCATATTCATCTCATTAAACGATGTTTTTCGAAGCTTATCCAAGACATTATTGCTTATTGCTTGCAAGCTTATTGCTGTTGTAGCTGTGTCCGTTTGCCCCAAGATTTTATTGCACCATTTGGCCAGCATTTTTTCAAAATAATATGTTGGGGCAGTTCGCTTTTCAATTATTGGCCTTGCTTTGACTGGGTTTTTGTGCATTTTTACATATGCAAATAATCTCGGGGATGCTGGTGCGTTTTGTTTCTTGTGTTTCCATATTGCCAGGAATTGCTTGTGATTGGCTATTTTCCATGGATCGGCTGCTAATTTTAACATCAGGTCGGATGCTGCTCTTTCTGCTTGTGTGTCCTTGATGTAGTCCTCTAAGAAGGAATCATACATGTCTCTTTCCATAAGTACCATTTTCTTTGTTTTGTCTTCCCTTGTAATAGTGTAGCTATTATCCTTCAGCCATCTTAGTGTGTCACGGAGGTCTTTCAAGCGTGTCATATTGTCATTTTTGCCTTGGGTGTTTCTTTTGGAAGCTTTTTGGTTTATGAAGGACCATCTCATCCTTTCTTTTTCTAAGTCTTCTAGTTGGTGAATGATGTCTTCAATGTACAGGATGTCATCAATCAATTCGGTTTTCTTTCAAAAGAGCACACGATGTGTCCTTCTTAAAAACTCTTTCTGCTGATGGAAGTATATCTATATTTCCTATTATAGTCAGAACTTTGTTCAATTCATATTCCTTCTTTGTTTTCAGGTTCAGTTGGTTCTTAAATATCCACCTTAGTTTTTTGACATACTTTTCTTTTAATTGCACTTTAAGGTTATTTACTTTGGTGTCTATCGGTTCTAGGAAGGTTCAATCGTAGGAAGGCAGGTTCAATAGGTTATCGTGATATTGCTGGATGTCATGCATTAATTTAAAGGTTCTTCTTTTGGCCTCAGAGATGGCTACTTTTAGACAGACATCTTTTGTCTTACACAATATTGCTTTGGATTTAATTGGTAGCTTAATTTTATGTATCGTCGTGGGATAAACTTCACAAGTGTTATCACTTAAAAATATTAAGCCTTTCGAGGTAGGTTTTGAAGTTATCATGTCCTGCAATTACCTGAGTCAGAGTATACTATGGACGGAAACAGCTGCAGTCAAGAATAAATTTAATAGACAGCATGAATTTGAAGACATATCTGCCAGTCGAACCATTTTCCTCACTCCTCTTGCCAAAGGGAAATGATTTCATTATTAATAACTTTTTTAATTTGGTAGATTCTGGAATAAATGATAGGTAAATGAATGTTAGCTGCTTTCTTAGTGAACTTTATCAGTTTTATTGTTACCGATAGAATCAGAATATCCCTTGATCCAAGTGAAGAAGACTTTAATTTCTTTGTGAAGAACCTGAAAGATTTCTCTGATTTTGTAAACATGAAAAGCATTGCATTGTTTCTTGATAAGAATGCTCAGTGCAGATTTACTGTCAGAGAAAATGTAGATAGAAGAATAAGGATAGTTATTCTTGTCAAACTCAACTAGACCTTTGTAAATAGCACAGAGTTCATCCTGAATAATACTGCAGTGATATGAGAGTTTGTAATATCCTTGAAAGATAGTTCTAAAATTGCTATCTACAAACAATACTCCAGCTCCCATTCCATTCTCGTTCCTAGATCCGTCAGTATAAATGTTAAGAACATTGGCTTTATACTTAATTTCATTGCTTCAATGGATATGAATCCATTTGCCAAGATGAAGAGGTAGATTAAGAAAGTGTTCAGTTGAGTTAGTCTCAACCATCTCATAAAAGTTAATAAAGTCTTGTGTTATGTTCAGGATCTCTTTACTATTGTTATTGTTAATTATCGCATTTACCAAGTAAATTTGTTGGATTTTAAGATAGATAGGCTTTAATTTAGCTGTCACAAAGAGAGCATTTATTGGAGCAGTTCTATAGCTTTTACAAATGCCTATAGCTGCTTTGCACCGAAGTGAAAGCAACTTACTTTTAATATGAATTCTGTTCATAGCTCCACCCCAAATAGCAGCCCTGTAAGAGATTGTTGGTTCCACTGCAGCAATATAAGCAGTTCTAAGGGCTGCAGAGCTGTAACCCCAAATGTTTCCACCAAGGTTTCTGAGATTATGTAAGATTTTGCAAGCTTTATTAGCACGATGTATTCAATATGCGAGTTCCAGTTAAGTTTGTGATTAATAATGATTACCAAATATTTAAGGTTATTGACACACTTAATATGGTTCTCATCAATCTTAACAGAAATCTTCCTTTTAAGAGGATCTTTCATTCCAATAAGGAGGCAGTTGCATTTATTAAAGTTGGTTAAGAGTTTCAGTTTCTTCCTCCATTCCACAATAGAAGTTAGGGCTTTGTAGATGAGATTTTCTAGTCCATCTCTATTTTTATGTTTTGCAAGCAGGATAGTATCATCAGCTAATCCATGAATACTAGTGTCAGCAGGAAGACAATTATTAGATTTGAGAAGATCGTTATAAAGGATATTCCATACAGCGGGACATAATAAAATTTTGAACATTGTATTAACAATATTATATCATTGTTGAATGAATATATTGTCAGTTAGTTGTCAAAAGAGAATTTGATTAGTTTCAATATATTCTGCTTTATTTCTATTGAGGAAAACTACTAAAGTAAGTGAAAGATTTCATTTTAACTTTGAGAGATATCTCTAGCCTTGTTATAGTAATTAATATAAAAATTACATGTTAAAATTTGCTGCCATAATGCAAAATCCAGTTATTTCATTACTTATTAAGAAATAATTTCAGTTGCCCTCAAAAGTTTACACACCATACAAAACATTTGTAGTTTTTTGAATAAAATGAAAAACAAATGACTCAACAAAAATTTATCCTATGCCAAAGTTTTCCTCTCAGAATGGGAAATAAATAAAGCATTATTTCAAATAATTCCATTTTAATTTGCAGAAAATACAGAAGAAGCCGCTTATTGTAATTGCAGATATTGTTATCAAGAGTTTAATAATATCAAAATTTATGGTCCCGAATCATTCATATTAAAATGCATTATGAAAACTCCGCTTTTAGTAATCAGAATTTCAATCATTGCCATCAGAATCAATACACCGCTATAAAATACAATATTTAAAGCTAATAAAATATTGCAGATAATACTAAAATATTGATTAAATCTATTAAAATAAACAATATTATTTGTTGATCATTCATTTATTGTTTCGTTTTCACCAAAATTTAGGCAAAAATGAGAAAATTCAAAGATAAACACTTGTCCTCCATTTAAAATATGCAGATTAGGCTTAAAGTGGAAAAATCTGATTTGTGTACATTTATCAATATTTTAGTAGGCTATTTGCACACATTAAAGACTTATACTTTAGGTAATTATTTTTATTTTGTCGTTAAAATTTGTTTTGTAAAAAATAATGTGTATTTAATTTAATATATATTACAGATATATCGTTCTTTGTGCTGGCAATTAATAAAAATTGCCAGCACAAAGAAGGTTAAATTAACTAAATAAAATTAAGTCTAATTAATAAGCAAAAAATTAAAATCATGATATCTTGTTTAATTTTTGTCAAAATGTTTTGAAATTTTTATAATTTATTACTTTTTTATTCTCTTTCTAACAAAATATTTTTTTTAATTTTATTTTTTTCAGATGTTTTTGTTCTGTAAATGAGATTGCCAAAAACACAATATTTTTATATGAAAATTTAGCCATCCAGTGAATTAATTGCTATCTTTGAATGGTAGCTGATCCCATGGATAAAACAAGCCATAAATGAAGAAAACTGAACCATATTTAAAAAGAATAAATCAATAAAAACCAATTAATATGAAAATTTTGATTAATGAATATTAATTAAGATTTGTTGTGTAATTATTTCAAAATTTACATAAATTTAGTGAAATATTGTCATTATTATTATTAATTTATTATTTATTGATATGTTTTTCCTTAATTTCAATAATATTTTATATTTTATAAATACAAATAAAAAACTTGTCTCCTCTCATACATAAACAGCTATAATATTCTTTACTTTGCTTTTACTGGACTCTCCAATGGTTGACTCTCACTCCATTTTCAATATCACACTTTCCAGAAAGTAAAAGGCTTGGCAGGAAAAGCACAGGAAATTGGTGCACAGACACTAGCATAGGAATTAGTAGCAATAAAAATAAAAGTGCCATGCCCCCTTTAATGGCAGATCTTTGTTTATATTAGTATTTTTTCATTTTTTGACAAAAATACAACAAAAATGAAGTAAAAAAAAATGATTAATAAAAAATATTGCCTATTTTAATAGAATTAAGCAAAATTTTGGCATTATCTATAATATTTTTTAAATTTTAAGATTTTATATTTCGTATTAAAAAAAATTAATTTTTACAAAAAATTTGGATAATTAACTTTATTTCAATATATAATCAGAACAACAAACAGTAATCTACAGTACAGAGGGGGGAAGGAGAAAGGAGAATTTTCCAAAAAAATACACAAATTTTTGTAAAAACCATTTAAAATAAGAAATTTTGGCCATAAAAACACTTAAGAACCATCATCAGAAACTCATTATAGTCCTTTTTCAAAAACCCTAAACACAATTGCAATAAACTGATTTGCAAAATTGTCATTGTAAAATTCGATTGTTTGTCCCTGCCACAAGCAACATGCCATCAATGATAACCAAGAGGTTAAGCAATCTAACTCTTCATCAAAAATTGAAATCATGATATCTAATAAATATAAATTGAATGGTATGGCCTCAGAAAAAGTTGAATATTTAAAGATCCTAGAAATTGACTATCTGCCTACTATGGACATGAAGTTTATTAATAAATACATTAATCATTTGTGTTCCACTACCACTTAAACTGAGAGCAGGCTGACAACTGCTTGAACTTCTTTTCCAGTTATGGGGTGACAAAAGTTTAGGACTATAATTTCAAGAAAAAATTATTAATATATCAATTTTTAGCTTGATGTTAATTCTTTTATCATCATAACCAAAAAACTGCTTTAAAGGGGATATTTTAATAAATTTTTTAATTAATCCTTTAATTGTAATTTAATTCAAATCATTTAATCCATCAGTCAACTCTGGATCACCAAAAATTCATACACCTGTTGTTCAAATTTGTCAGAGTTGTTCTATCATGTTCCATGTCTCCTTCTTAGTTTGAATTTTATTTTTTGTTCTGCTATGTTGATCTGGTAAATTATAATTTGGGAAAGTTTGGCTCCTTGTAAATAATATGATTTTGATGTTTTTCACACAAAATTCAATAAATTAGTTTTATTTAAAAATATATAAATTTTAATTTATCAGAGAAACAAAACAACCAATACCACACTTGATGATCAATATGGAAGTTGTCATCCTAAATTATGATGGGAAATAATCAGCTAATCACTTGTTTACATAAGTTAAATATTTAAATATTTTTGTTTTCTTTAAAATATATTTTTGTGTTATTTGAAGCCAAAATAGCTAATTATACATCAGAGATGTAAAATTGACAAAAAGCACCCATTCAAGGTCAACTATTTGACCTCAGTCTATGGGCTGGATTCATTATGTTAACTAAGGGGAGCACAATCACAACCTATCTTCTTTGTTTGAAAATGCTAATATAACTTTAATTTTGCAAAAAATAATTAAAAATAATGACTTAGAACAACTAAATGAAGAGAAATAATTCACTATCCACCATTTATATAAGGAACAGACATGAAATTTTGACTAAAACTGCAAAATGCAATAATTTATCAAAAATTAGTGCTAAATCTAGCATATAGATGGCACAGTGAATGCTAAAAATACAAATTACCTCAATATTTATTTATAAAAATAAATTTTTACAAAAGTCATCTTTTGGATAATACTTATGAATCAAAATGTATTCTCCACATATTTTAAGAAAATAAAAAGAAAGTGGCTAATAAATTTATTTTATTATTTGTGATAGAGCAGTGCTATCCAAAAGGCAGCCCGCCAAGCCATTTAGTGCGGCATGCGAGGCTTTCACGATTTGTGATATATTTTTAATTTACTAATGTGTAATTTTTTAATTTAATTTATACTTTTTAATTATTTTTTCACTTTTATTTATTAATTTTTTTAAGAGATTAATAAAAAGAACCTAAAATGGAATTATATTAACTTAATTAATTTTTTCTTAATTATTAGTAATTATTTAATGATCAACAAGCTATCAATATGACGCATCTTTATAAGACTTTCAATCACATCAATTTTAGTTTTAGCTATTTCAGTTTATATAATTATAAGTTTTGAATTGTGACTATTTTAAAGTTATTTTTTGGTTTCTAACACTCACCATTTCTGTGATTGTGTGACCGTTATGAGATTCTGTTTTAATTTTATTTTACTGTTTAATTTAATTTTATTTTACGTTTTATTTTATTTTACATTCTAATTTTATTTTTATTTTACCATGAGTTCGTTCTATTTGTGAAATGAGTGAAAAAACATGAAATAGAAAATGAAAATTGAGTTTATCAGTGGTAGTAGGAAAATGACTTTTTCATAACAAATCACATGGGTAAACTGCTTTGGTTAACTTAACGAATGTTTTCCTAACTTTTGTGATTTTGGTCAGAAAGTAATATCAACGTTTCGGTAGTACTTATTGTGTGAAAGTGCATTTTCTAACATGAAGATAGTTAAGAATCAATTAATTGTGTGAAAATGCATTTTCTAACATGAAGATAGTTTAGAATAAATTCAGAATCTGCCTTGGAGATTCTTCTCTTTTACATATTCTGCAGCTAGCTACAACAGGAATGATGTAAATATCCCAACCCTTCTAAATGCTGCTGCCCACCCTCATTTATCACATTGAATAGGTACAGTTCATTCCAAAAAGGTAGTCACCTAAGCAGAAGATGTTCGGCTTCCTTACAATACTTACAAACTAATGAGATTAATTGGTTCAGGTGCAAATTTGAGTTTGTGGAGCTTTGGACAATTCCATTTATTTTTTCTAATCAACAGGGTTAGGTAGGCTTAATGACAGGTGCTCAATCATTTTTTCCAAAAACTGATTTTGAGCATTTATTAGGAAAGTTTCAATTTATTATTTACAAATTATTTTATATTTCAGCATTATATAGTCCTAACTAAACAAGTAATTAAGTGATAAGTTGTTAAAGCACCAAGCAAAGCACTGGCGATAACATAATGATGACTACGGGAAGTATTATTGTTTCATTGTTTTATTTGAAAATGCATTAAGACATTTTATTTGAAAATGTGTGCTTCTTTCTGTGTTTGTAATAAAATTAAAAAAACTGTTCCAAATGATTCTCATTGATAAAGTGTTTATTATTCGTTAATTGACCAAATGATAAAATCCAAACAATATTTATTTCGTTTCCATGACAACTTAATTGTCGGATTTAAAAAAAGAAAATATAAAAATTGAACGTGAGTGTCAAAATGGTTGGTTTTAAAAAAGAAAATATAAAAATTGAACGTGTGTGTCAAAATGAACGTCGGTTTTAAAAAAAGAAAATATAAAAATTGAACGTGAGTGTCAAAATGAATTGATTTAAAAAATAAAATATAAAAATTGAACGTAAGTGTCAAAATGAATTTTGTGTTATTGATCTGTTTTGGTTTTCTAATAATTTTTCTAATAAGAGTTTATATTTGTGTTGCTAATTTTTCTAATAAGAGTTTATATTTATGTTCGATAGTCAAATTTATCACTAATTTTTCTAATAAGATATATCTGTGTTGGATAGTCAAATTTATAGTTTATGTTCCATTATGTTTTTTTGAAAGTTCGGTATAAAGACAAAGTATAACAGATATCAATTGTTATATATTTACGTATTATGTTCTGTTTATTTTAATAAAGATATTATAACTATCTTTCACTTTTTATTTTCATTGTTTTCACCCAAAACATTATAAAACAATTGGACTTGATTTGTAAAGATATAAATGCTAATCCCAGTTTCTACAAAATTTCATTTTAAAAAATCATTTCTAATGAAATACTTTATTAATTATAGCATTAAATGTTTATTTTGAACTAGTCATATATAAATATGACTTTGCTTTAGCTTTACCAAAATAATTGTCTTTTGAATATATATACTACTTATAAATCTAGTTATTATAATTCATAAAACATAGTTGCCATTCTCGATATGAAATCTTTTTTCAATTTAAAGTTAAAAAAAATCACGTTTCGCAAATAAAATTTCATTCTTATCCTCAATGGGAATATATAAAAAACTCTATATATAGTTTATATATATCGTGGCAAACAAATATGGTATATTTATATTAGCATATTAGAATTTTTAAAAATAAATCTATAAATATCATACTCATAATTACCAATATTCAAAATTTAAAAAATGATGTTTAGTTCCTACATTAAAAAAAAACTTCAAAGTTGTCGTTTTCTCGATCTTTCGTTTGCAAATCGGTCAATGACTTTCTACAGATCAAGTTGACAAGCTATTGTTCTTTCAATCGATATAGTGGCCAAAGAGCTTCCTCAGGTTCATTATAATTGGATAGCAATTTGTATTGTGATAGAGTATTGTAATTCAACTACCGAGAGAGAGAGAGAGAGAGAGAGAGAGCTCAATAGTTTATATATATGTGGTATCAGATTTGACTTAGCTGTATCAGTTACAAAATAAATAATCTTTATTAGTTAGAAAAATTCTTTAGAAATAGCTGGTATTTGATATTTAAAGCAAAATATGATTAACAATATAAATAAATAAAAATTTTCATTACAATTTTATGTGGAAAAAATTAATAATTTGAAAAAAATGGATAAAATTTAAATATGTAAACCAGCATGAAGACTTTCATAATATTTTTCTTTTATTATGATGATTCTTAACTCTTAGCACTCCACAGTCAATAGGTACTTGATAGGCCATTGACCTGCTTCAACTCCGTTGTCAATAATGTTTTGACAGGGTCTGATTCCCTTATTTTTACTTATATTGAGAAATAATTTTCAAAATATCAATTTGTGATATGATGCTCCTTAAATAAATTTTGATTAATTTAAGTTTTGAAAAACTTCGTTCTGCTGTCGCTGTCGTCAACGGTAAAATTAAAAAAATTAGACATGCTGAAATAATGTCGGAGAAGCTAGCCTCAAGTAGCTTCTCCGATATTATTTCAGCATTAAAATTAATTCAGCAACTTTGCGTATAGAAGTAATTTCTTTTAATTGAATATAAAAATACGTATTAAATCGAAGCAGTTCAGTTCCAAAACTAAATGAAATATCCGAGGGATATGCTGATTGTAACAATTCTGATTCTTCCAGAATATTTTTATCAAATGACGCGACATGATATGATACATTTTTTACAGGTTTAGGTGTATAAAATATGAAATTTATAATGTATATTTTCTGAAATCAAAATTATAAGTAAGGTGCATATTAAAATATTTAGGTGCTTATTTATCTAAAAATATTTTTTTTTTCATTTTTAGTATATTTTATAGAAAATCAAAAAAAAAAATTATACAAATATTTTTATAAATCTTTATTTCGCCCTTTCTGATTTTGCGCCCTTATGATTTGTGCGCCTGGAGCAGTTTGCTCCATCTGCTCCGCGGTAGCTACGCCCCTGTCTCTGAAGCTATCTCGAACCAGGGGGTCTGTGCTACTGATCATTTTTTTGTCATAGTAACCAAAATTTTGCTAAAATATGGATTTTTAAATAAATTTTTAATTAATTTTTTTTTTCGCTTTTTAATCGGAATCATCTAATACAAACGCCATCTTTGGACTGCCAAAAATTCAAAAACTACACCTCCAAACTTCTCTGAGTTGTTATATCATGTTCCACATCTCCTTAGTTTATACTTATTTTATTTTTCAGATATCTTCATTCAATAAATTATAATTTAAGAAAGTTTGGCTCCTTGAAAATAATATGATTTTAGTGCTTTTTCACTCATAAAATTCAATAAATTAATTTCATTTAAAAATTTATATATTTTAATTTATCAGAGAAATAAAGCAACCAATACCACGCTTGACGTGGAAGTCAGCGTTCTAGATTGTGGCAGGAAATATCTAACAGTTTTCAAAATCAGCTGACTGATTGTATATATTAGTTATATTTTAAATATAATGCAAAAATTTAAATAATAAAGTAATTTTTGTGTTACCCCTAGTCGAAACAAGTAATTACTTTACCAGGGGTGTATAATTACTGTTAATAGCAACCATCCAAGGTCAACTACATGACTTTAGGCTATGGGCTAGTTACATTACGTTTACTACGGGGAGAGCTGTGACAACCTATCCCCTTTGTTTCAAAATGCTATTATTATTGTATTTTAATTATTTTTTGAAAAATTAATGACTTAGAATGACTAAATACAGAGAAATATTTAACATATGCCATTTTTAAAAGGCACTGAGACAAATCTTGAGTAAAAAACATAGATCATCATTTTTAAAAGGCACTGAGACAAATCTTGAGTAAAAAAACCTGTAAAATGCGATAATTTATCAAAAATCAGTGCTAAATCTGGCATACATATGGCAGGATGATAGCTATGTATACAAATTACAGCAATATTTATTAAAAAAATAAATTTTCAACAAAGTCGACATTCTTATACATGCTAATACTTCTTATAAAATAAAAAGTATTTATCACACATTATTTTAAGAAAATACGAAGAAAAATGACAAATAAACAATTATTTTTAATATTTGTACAGTAGAATACCATATTTTATCTGCGAGAGGGCAAATATGATTGTTTATTTATATGAGGTATCAGATTATGCTTAGCAGTATCAAATTACAATATAAATTGTCTTTGTTAGTTGGAAAAGTTTTTTAGAATTATGAAGTATTGGTATCTATTGAAATGCAGAATATCATCAAGAATGTAAATATACAACATTTTATTTATCTGATGCCGAAATCATGAATAAATTTGAAATATTATTTATTGTTTACATAAGCTAATTAGGCCTAATTCCTTTCACATTTTTTTTTTTTATTCTTTTGATTCTTTATCCAAAACTAAAAAAGGATATCAGAATACAGTATATTGGCGACAAAATCCAATTTTTTCGTGCCAAAAAGTTAAAATGCAAAAAAGTTATGGCAAAAAAAACAAATCATCATAACTTTTAATAGCCGCGCTATAGTTTTGGATGGTTAAAAAAATTTTTTTTAGAATCGCCAAGGGTTAATCCAAAATTAAAAAATGATATGAGTCTAGAATATGGCCCATAAAATCCAATTTTTTCTTTCTGAAAAATCAAAATGCAAAAAGTTACAGCAAATAATCAGAAATCCATTTTTATTAAAAAAAAAAAAAAAAAACATGGACTGCAAAGACAATCCAAGTAAACTCAAATGAGGAGCACAAAGTGTCTTAAGGGAACATTACCATCTAATTTAATTTTTTATAATGTTCCATTAGTGATATTAAGGCCTAATGAAGTTTTATATATTCCACATCATACAATGTATAATATCTTGATCTTTTTACGTTAAGGCTCAAATGCAGTTTAATGAGAAAATATATTAATTTCTATTCAGTATTGTTAGGGATATCCTTAACAGGATTTATACTTCAAGGCTCAAACCCATTTGTACAGATTTATTCCAAAATAAATAATCAAACCTCTCTATCAAGAATAACTGTAATTAGAAAATTTTCTCAATACAGATATTATTTCTCACAAATATACAATTATTTTTCTTCTGTAAGTTAATTGATATTTTGGCCAAGCACATACATAATTTTTTCTGATGTTGGATATTTTTCCAAATCCAATAAAAATATTATTTTTTAAACAAACATTAAAAAAAAAAAAAACTCCATAATTCAGAATTTTGACACCATTTTCAATTTTTTTTTGTTCCCTTTAAAAAAAGTTCATTCTAACTTGATATCAGGATGAAATAAATAAGTTGTAGTTCCTGTACAAAATTTCCAAATTTTTGAAACTCTCAGAGTTGATAAAAAAATCTATTAAAATCAAATTCAATTTCCTAAAAGATCTTTTTTATACACAAAATGAAACTATTAAACTATTAATACATGTAATTTGTGAATCAGTTATACCATTTATCAATATCAAATTCTATTATAAAAAGTACAAAATAATGCATTTCATAAGTTGTTAAATATATATTTATGAGTTTTACTTACCCAAATTACCGACTCTTCCTGTGCGACCAATTCGATGTACATATTCTTCAATATCACTGGGTAAATCAAAATTAATAACATGTTTTACATTAGGGATATCTAATCCTCTAGCTGCAACCTAGAAAAAACAAATTATGATGATGATTAATATAATATAATAAAATGGATTAAAATTAAACAATTAATTTTAAAAAAATATCAACAGAAATACAAAATAATTGAAAAATATGCACATCATCAAAGACTAATGAATGGAAATTAATGTTTTAATTCCTAATACACTTAACATCCACAAGAATTGAAAAAAAAAATAAATAAAATATATATATATAATTTACACACACACAGTTTATGCAACTAAAATAGATAAAAAACAAACAAATATTAGTGCCCATTACTTTTTCATAAGCTCTACTTTTCTGGAATATATAACAATAATCTACAATACTTTAGAACAGTTCATGTTGGCATATTTGTCTTATAAAGCCTTGTCATAAGTTTTTATTTTCTTTTACTTAAAACAAAATAAAAATTAAAAGTGAAGGGATCCATTTTATATTGCTTCTTCCTAATTATATAATAATAAATTATGGCAAATATTTATATACAGGTAGGCCTCGATTAGTGCGAGTTCGAATAATGCGATTTTGATTAGTGCGACTTATAAAATTGATACCGTTTTTCAGTTAGTGCGAGCAAATATTCGATTAATGCGAGTTGTAAGCATAGACCAGTCTTACTAACAAAGCTCCGCCTCCTTTTATGATGTCAATTAACAAATTACCGTTAATTTTCGGTTAGTAAAACCGGACGAGGAGCAGTCCAAGAACAGTCACTTGGCTTTGAAGGGGTGAAACATCAGAAAGATGGGCTTTTTGCCGTTAACTGTTTAACATTACTGTACTATTATTTAGCTTTGCTATCGTATACATACAGTATAGTACAGAATTTTCTCTTTTAAAAAGTATCGAAATGGATAAAAGGAAGAACACTTTTGACGATAAAACAGGAAACGAAAAAAAGAAGAGGTTAGTGATTACGCTAGAGCAAAAAATGGATGTGATTAAGCGACATAAAAGCAGTGCTCCACTTCCGCTTTCGATTTGCTATTTTGGTTTCGATTTGGCGGTTGGTTTGATGATGGTATGAGATGCAATTCCTGGTAAGTTATTAATTTAGATGATGAACAATGATGTAAAATATGAAAATAAATATTTTTTAAACAGTTAGTGTTAAGTTAGTATTGTGGTTATTCATCGTGAGATTAGCTAATGGCCGGAATCTCACAAAGCAAGAACCAATTACCATATTTTACATATAGTTAATATTTTCAATAGTGCGAGAAATTCATGGAACCAATTATTCGCACTAATCGAGGCCTACCTGTATTATGTTTATGCTATATAAATTGGAACATTTTGATTTTTGGAGATTGTTAATGTAATTTTAAAATGTGAAATAATAAAACAATTTTATTACTGTTATAGTTTGTTTGCTTATTTCCATGTGCATCAATTGGCTTTTCATTCCTATCAACTGAATTGCAAACTTTTTTTAGCTTTTGGTTTTACTTTTCTATTTTGTAACTGACTATTTGACTAGTGTCTGTGGGAAGGTATAATAAACAGCAGAAAATTTTCTTTTAATTTCTTTGATATTCTCAGTAACTATATCCTTGAATAAAAATCAAAATGGGGAAAATTATATCAATTTATTATAATTTCATCACAAAACTATTCAAGGAAAAGATCATGTGAATAAATATATTGATATTATATAATGACATTATATAACTGAATTTAGTGTATTTGTAAAATTAAGCATCTACTTTCTATGGACTTATTACTTTTGTAATTTTATTATTAAATATAGAGAAAAATCAATATACAGTATACAGTGGTGCCTTTGTTAATGACGGCCTCAGATAATGACATACTTGGTTAATGATGAGTGGCTGTAAGAAAAAATCTCTTGGTTAATGACTCCTGATTATGTGAACCTCTATCTGATATAAATCCCGTTATTTTCTGATCTCACTCATCCACGCATGGGAAGACATTGTCAAATAGAGAACAGCCATGCAGTGTAATTCAGATATGTTTGACCCTGTGGTTTGACCAATCATAGCTAGCTGTTTACGTTTTTCGTACATTTTTTTTTTGTAGTGTACTGTGCTTTATTTTAAAATTTGTGGTTATAAATGCATTTTATAATGAAAATGAATATTTAAGCATTTATTTTTTGTGTGTTGGTTCATATAGACAATAAATTGGCGAGTGCGTGTCACTGTTCGTTCGCCATCAAAAGGCAAAATCAAATCTCATCTATATAATAATCATTGAATCTATAAGCTGCTAATCAGTGTTTATGGATTTGTTTGTCAAAAAACTCCAAAGTGAGCCCAATTGTCCTTCTGGTGAAGACTGATAATTAAAAACTATTTTCATGAACAATTCATTTTATTAATGCTAAATTTTTTTGTAGCAAATATAATAAATGATATTTTCCATATTTTTAGGACATTTTAAATGAGTTTTAACTGCATTTTCAATATTTACTATGGTTGTGGGGAGGAGTTGGAATAAATTAAGATTCCAGCTCCTCCCCACAATTAAATCTTATGGCGTGATTCCCCATAAGATTTAATTTTCAATTAAATCTTATGAGAAATCATGCCTTGGATAACAACAGTAATCCTGGAATGGATTACAGTCGTTAACCAAGGCAACACTGTATATAGATTCTTATGTAAAGCTTACCTAATTAAATATCTTTATTAAAATATTGGATAAAATAATGAATTTTCATGTCAGTTATTGATACTTATTTTTAAAACTGGAATAAAATCAATTGTAATAATTAAATTTTCTATTCTTTTTTAATATTTCACAAGTTAATCTTTATTTCAGTTTTGAAATACATATTTCTCAATTTACAGTTTATTTATGTAATTGTCATAAAGGCTGTAGCCAGGTAAGCATTGGAAAGTGGCCTTTACATCGATTTGGCTGATTTTTTTTTTTTATATTCCTCATATCCTCCCCTATAATATATATTAAATTTCAAAATTTTCCGATTGGTATAACATTCATATTTGTAATATTTTACATTCACAGCGAATTTTTCTCGATACTTGAATACATTGGTTCTTGGCATCAAGCCAACACTGATATATTAGAATTTCTTTCTGTCGTCACGTGGTTTAGATGTTCTACGAAAAGGCTTCAGGATTTTAAAAATGATGTCCGTGTTAAACCGCGTTACAAAAACTTGAGATTTTAATTCTGTTATAGAATACTAAAGATTTATAACTGGTAATTTTTTTGTTATTCTCACTGCAAAGAAAATGTGGGAAATAACAAAAAATTAATATAGTTAAGTATTATGTCTACATTTTTATTGAAACAACAAAAAGGTAAAAAAAATAAAATGTTTTGTACTTGATTCATCATTTTTTCTCAAATAATCCTCATCTGTGTCTATATTATATACAGCGAGGTACAAAAGTTAGTACATAGTTTTTATTACTAAAAACCAACAGTTACTAAATGCTACAAAAAAATACTTATATACAAAACAGTTATAAAAAAATATACTATATGCAATTTGAGGAAATTGAGGTTTGACGAATTTTATTTTTTAATTATATTTTCGAAGAAAACCTTTAAAATATTGATTTTTTTCGAAGAATAACATCATACACTCATGAACTAACTTTGGGAAATGTCCCCAACTTTTTAAAAATTTTTCTTTTCACGTTGGTTATAACGAAAAAATTTTCCTGTCCCATTCGTTTCATTATAAATGTATTCGACTGTATATATCCCATTCCTTTAAAAAATTTGTTTTAGGCCTTGTCAGTCTGTTCATTCCTTCTCTTGCTTTGGGAAAGAAAACAGAATTTTCAATGTCTCATTTGTCATGAGTAATCAGATTGTTCAAATAATCATGTGCTTAATCTCTTTATTAATTTCTATTTTTGCCAGCTGCTAGAATTAAAAATCCCGAAGTCTTTTCATAGAACATCTAAACCACGCGACGATAGAAAGAAATTCTAATCTATCAGCATTGGCTTGATGCCAAGAACGAACGTTTTAGAATTAAAAATCCCTAAGTCTTTTCATAGAACATCTAAACCATGCGACGATAGAAAGAAATTCTAATCTATCAGCATTGGCTTGATGCCAAGAACGAACGTTTTCAAGTTTCGAGAAAAATTTGCTGTGAATGTAAAATATTACAAATATGAATATGTTATATCAATCGGAAAATTTTGAAATTAATATATATTATAGGGGAGGATATGAGGAATATTTGACGAAAAAATGGTAATTGCCTTCCGAAGACAAGATATTTTTTTTATTTTTTAAACTTTTTTTTTTGTTATTTTCCACATTTCCTGTAGAGTGAAAATCACGATAAAATTATCAGTTATAGATCCTATGCACCTCTATACCATAACCTAATTTCATGTATTTTGCAACAACGGTTCCCGAGAAAAAGTTATTTTTCAAAATTCTAAAATTTTTTTTTTCTGAGGAACCATCGATATTTCGACGTTAATATTTGGCCAAAGTAAATGTTATCCAGAAAGCAACTTCTAAAAAAAATCAGCCGAATCGATGTAAAGGCCACTTTCCATGCTTACCCGGCTACAGCCTTTGGAGTATACAAAAGAAAACTGTATTCTTCTTATAAACAATATTCTGATTCTGATAATTTTATTGAATTTCTTTAAATAAACTGTTAATTGAATCTATTTAACAATTAATCAATAAAAATGAGATAATGAGATGAGAATATTAATCTCAGATATAAACTTACTGGGGCCAGTAAATTGTTGGTTTGTTTCATGCTTTAACCCCCTTGAGTGCTTTTGATGTGCTTTCTGACAAAACATGCCCTGTAGGGGTGCTCTGATATGTTAACATGGCAAAGGTATGTTTTAAAAATTATTTTGTGCTAATCTAAAAAGTTTTTCGAAATTTAATTACTGTATATTGTACATTACATTTTATCATCATCGAATACTGATTTAAAAATTTTTCTCCATTTTATAATAATTATTAAGTTTAAAATGGGCATGGCACACTTACTTAAAAACTCCTGCCATTTCCTTCTGAGGTAATTTCTGTTCCACCTACTAAGCTCAATACTGTCTCTTATTGGCAAAAAAAGTATATTCTGAATAAATAAGGGTAAAAAAGCTAATATTATAGATATTATTGTGAGAAGAGAGTTATTCTAACTTTAGAATTTTTTCTTAAAAAGTGTCAAATATTTTGCAAAATAAATCTCAAAACTATTAAAATGTCAAGTAAACATATAACTTAATGTAAAAAATTGCTCAAAAATGATACCTAATATAAATTTAAGCATCTTTTTTATAAGAGAATATACATCAATTTTACTAAGAAAATTTGTATAATGAAAATTTGCATTATTTAATAAATTTGCAATTTACTAAATAAGTGATTTTTCATTGAAATATGGACAGAAATATATCATTCATGGGTTATTTTATTCAGAATAGACACAGCTATCAAACAGACAGACATAATTTGAGTGGATGTCTAAAAAAAAAAAAAAAAAATCGCAAATAGAATAAAATTTGGTAGAATAATGCAACAAATATTCTTCAAATAAATAAATAAATAAAAAATAATTGCATTGGCAAAAAGGAATATAGAAACTGTAAAAATTCCAGATTTCTTTGACAAAAAATAAGTGCGATATGTTGATTTATAAATTTCTCAATATCATTAGGCTTAACTACAGAAAGTGGCTGACACAACAGTACCGATGATGTGAAACACCATCACTCAAGTAGTTAGATAGAGAATTATTTAAATTCATTTCTATTTCAGTATTTGATATTTTGTATTAAAAGCATAATTTAGATGAGATTTTAAAACTATTCAAAAGTGTATAATACTAATTTGAATAAAATACAAATTTATAATTGTTATAATAATATATATACATATACTACCACTTGTTCTACGTATAAAGAATAATTCTAAAAGCACTGTTAGCAAGGATGAGGGACTAGATGTAGTCTGAAAACGTTTTATGCCAATAAATTTATTAGCTTGCTAACAGTGCTTTTAGAGTTCTTCTTTAAGTTATAATAATAAAATTTCATTACTTTAAATGCTGATATCCTTTACTATTAAATGTATTACACATTTTCATCCATATGTAAACATTTCAAAACAAAGGTTATTTTGTAAAATTGACAGCAAATATATTGTAAATATATCACTGGATTCAGGCTTTGTATAGAATTAGAATAATATAATAGTATCCTTATTAAATAAACTTCTTTATAAAATATGCAATCAATTATATTCAATATATCCAAGTTATTGAAAATATAAAGATTACAGTTAAATTGCATAAGCACATTACAGTATTATTCTTTAACATTTTATAATTATAGTAACACTACCAAAAGTTAAATTTATGCAGTTTTTCAAACTGTGGAGCACATTCCTTTAAGGAGTGCTAATCTATTGCAAGGGGTCACACAAGAATTAAGAAAAACATCATTTTGAGACAAACAAAAAATAAATTCAAATTGGTGTCAGAAAAAATGAATCAACAAAAGGGTTATAAATATATACATTCATGCACCCAGAAATTTTCTGCCATAGCTGTTTTAAAGACAAAATATTGATCTCGTTTAGTGACTGGAAAAGAATTGCAAGTAGCGATATCTTTAACCCGTTTGATGTGTATACATGTCAAGGAAGTGGAACAAAAAACAATTAAAAAATCCAATCCTGAGTTATGTAATGGAGATATCGCAGAGCAGTTTTTTTGCATTTATTAGGTGAAAATATGTGCCTCTGATGATGGGTCTTAAATTTCTCGATTGCCAAAATTTGTTTTAAAATTCCATTTTAAAGACAGAAAATGCGAATGGATTGTACTCATAGAATTTGGATTATTTTTCATTGAATATTATCGATTTTCAATCTTTTGGGTTCTGTGTACCACCCAAAGAATATCAAAATTTCTCTGTACTTAAAACATTTTATAAAAAATTTTAGTCTCAAAATAAAAAATAGGTAAACAAATGAAAAATATTTAATTTTTTTTGTAACCAAAACATAATTACCATAATAATTTGCAAATACGTCAAAACTAATAATTTGACATTTCTGAGATAAGACCTAGCTGCACTTGTAGAAAAATTGAGATTGCAGTATTTTATCTGGTTGTATGAAGAACAGTGTTCTTGAATTATAATTTAATATTGCATGCCATGGACTGAGCACTCGTACTAGTTCCCACTATAGCAAACTCCAAACAAACATATAAGGTCAGCATAAAAACCATTGCACTGGCAATTGTGAAGTATGGTGCTAAAATGACATATGATCTAAAATACAATAAGCCTGGACATTTTTGTCTATGACAAAAAGTGACAAAGTCAATAATAGATATAATGGAGATATAGTTTTAATTTCTTTTTTATACCAGTTTTATATTATTTGAAAAATTATTTAAATATAATTTTTCAAAAATAGATTATCTTTCATGTATCACATGTAAGTCCATTGTGTACCATCAGTGGTACGCATACTATAGGTTGAGAACCACTGTTCTATTCTATTATATTATATTTTAGTAATCTTATTTTGATTTTGGGATGAGATAAATTTTTAAAATTTTAAGTATAACATGGAATTTTAGTATGATGAGCTGTAAAATTCATAAAAATGAAAACTGTTGCCAATAATATAAAAAGTTTGATTAATTCTGTTAAAATAAACAATATTTTTATTAAAACAGATTTATTTATTTATTTTGTCATTTTGGTTGTGATAAAAAAAGTGCAGTAATAAAGAGGAAAACTTCAGAAATAGCCTTAAAAGTATTTGTTAAACTATACATTACCTAAACTGTAAGATTAACTTTTGTAGATTAATTATGGATAATAGGAATAACAGTGAAGTGACATTTCAAAATGTTTAAGCAGAATTAAAAATAAAATAATATTTTTATTTATTTGTTCATTTATTGCTTTACTTTAACTGATAATTTAATAAAATATGAGAAAATCCTAATGTAAACAACCTCAAGCTATAAAAGGGGGCATGGCACTTATTGCTTTATGGCAGCCAGTCATTTCACAGAAAATTGTAGTCAAGCCTACTTTACTGTGCTGCATGTGATATTGGGTTTAGTGTGTCAACAAAGCATCTACAGGTCAATTAAAGTAAATAGAAAATGTTACAGTTGTATGTATGAGTGTGGACGATTTTCATATATGTTGTGTTGGGTTATAAATTTGAAAATTTATAAAAAATTAAAATAAAAATTATTGAAATGAAAGAAAAACATAACAATAAATATATTTTATTAAAAAATGACAATATTTTAATAAAATTTATGTTACATTTCAACTAATTAATTAAAATTTGCATAATACTTGGTTTTTATCAATAATTTTTAAATATATTATCCAATTTTCTTCATTCATTGCTTATTTTATTCATAAGATTTGCCACTATCAGAAAATACCAAGCAATTCATTGAACGACTAAGGCCCTTTGTACATGGAGCATATCATCATAGACGCATAGAAGATTTAACTGGCAGCTGATGATACACATACGCCTGCACATCTATACACGGAGCATACTACAAGCGTACAGAATTCATTCAGTCAAGATGGCGTCCAGCGATGATGATGATGATATATTTTATTATTTTTTTCACCCCGAAAAAGAAGGAAAATATTATTATTTTGGGTTCATCCCTATATTGAAAGAAACAAAATAGTATATTGTTTATTGTTGTGAGAGAATTATCAAATGATGCAAAACTTTAAACATTTTATAGAATAGTGTTTTATATTGTATATTGAATGACAGCATTCAAAGTAAAATCTTTCCACATTATGTGCTTTTTTAGGAATAGGGTTAAAACCACATGTGGCTTTTCCATGGCCATGGAATTATTGTATTTATTACAATTATTTTAATTAAAATATATTAATATTTGCATACATATGTCCAGTTCATTAAAAGAGCTATATCATTCCATGCTTTTTCTATTATATTCTTCCAAGAATATTCAGACAATGAATAATTATACAAACACAGATACTTTTCTATCGTTTGTAGAATTTAATGGTAGTACTTTCACTTATTTTTTATATACGAGTAGGTAAATCATACTGAGTACACAAACCAGCCTAGATTCATATGGCTAGCGAATGACAGTACGGAACGAGTGACTTGGTGAAACTTGGGAAGTATGACAAATAAGCTACACTGCTGCTTCGTGTACAGACACCCATTTGAAAACACATGGCGCTGCAAGCAAACAATGTCGCATCTATGATGCTACGCTCTGTGTACAAAGGGTCTAAGATTCGTATATCGTGTTTTCTCCAATCTCATATAATGAATGAAAAGTTGTAAAAGAAATAAAATTCAAAAAATTTTTACATCTTTAGAATGACAATAAAAGCATAATAAATTGCAAAAATTAAAAAAAAATTTTGATGAAAATTAATCAAGATTTCACAATTTTAATTTTTTTAATTTTTTTCCATAATAATTAGGCTTAATTACAAAAAAAACATGGTATTCAAGGAGTTAATGATATCTCAATTTGAGAACTTGTCCATCACATTAAATATTATGTTGTATTAAACATGTATTCTATTTTTTGTTTTCTGCAAGATCTGCTTAATTGTATTAAAAATTATTACACCATAATAAATATATTTTTTTTTATGTATAAGAATTTTATACAAAATATGATATATTGTTTTGTAGTATTAAATTGTAAGTAAAAGTACTTATAAAATTAGACCATTATGAAAATGAGGGGTGTACAAATAATTAAAAATTAACAATAAAATTTCAGTTTAAAATGTTATAATAGTAATAAAACTTCACTGATATAAAAGTTACTACCGGATACTAATGGGAATATTTCCAAGATCAAAATAGTAAATTACTATGAAATTGTTCTAGTATTTTTAACTCTCACAACCACAATTAAACACTACTATTATCAATAAAATTTATACTTTTATATGATTTTATACACTTACAGCTGTTGCTACTAATATAGGTGTGCGACCTGAACGAAAGGACCATAGGGCCTCTTCTCTTTCTCTCTGTGATCTATCACCATGAATGCTGGTGACAGGATAACCTTCTTTTTGTAAGAAATGTTCAAGAGCATCAGCACCTTTCTTTGTTTCCACAAAGGTTAGAGTAAGTGAATCTCTTGCTAGAAAGTTCAAAGTATAAACTGGTAAACAAATAATGCACAAAATAAATTTCAAATAATACTTAGGGCATAAAATTAATAGTTTTCATGTTATAATTAAATATCTTACTTGGTGTGCCACTTTTTAATCCAGCAGCATTGAGCAAATCTAACAGAAAGGAACGTTTGTCATGTTCTTCAACCCAAACAATTTTCTGAGTTATATTTTCTGATGTGCTACCAACACGACCAACAGCAAGAAATATATAGTTGTCAAGAAAATTTCTTGCAAGTTCCTAAAAATAATATATATATAGTTTCAATTACTTAATATAATTAAAAATTTTTCAACTGAAGTTAATAAAATTACATAAATAAAATTTATGAATTATATTCATAATTTGCTAATTTAAAGCACATAAGAACATTTAAGAAAATTCAAGATATATACTTTTTTTAAACATGAATCCCATTCTTTCTTTAAAATATCATTTTTGCAAACTATTGTCTTAATAAATCTTGTTTATAATGAAATAATTTCAACAAATCATTTTCATTTTAGATTCATTCATAGTCTAATAACTAAATAAAAGATTTTAAATATAATGCATGTGTTCTCTTTTACTTTTGTAAGAAAAGTTGTAAATAAATTTAAAATGTTTTAAATTATACAATAAAATAAAAGTTCAACAAGACTGCACAAAACAAAAACAAAAAAGTAACACGCAAAAGTTTTTTGACTGCTAAAGGGCTTTGCGTGTTACTTTTTTTATACAATAAAACAATTTTAACTTTATTTACAAGTGTTTCATTATAAAAAAATCAATACAAGGTTAACTACAACTCACTTTTAAATTATATAATAAAAATCAAGAAATTCAATATATAATTCTCTAATCTGAACAGATTGTACATCATCATGTTAATGATGATAATCAAATTTACTTAATAATAATTTACCAAACATTCCATATCATTCATGTTTTTTATTATCCAAACGGTTCTCTCAGTCCATATTACCTCAGATAACAACAATTCTACTGTAGTAAAATGATCTACTAGAAAATACACCACAAAGTTATCTAGCTATTTAAACATATAAAAATAGATTTTATTCAAAGATGATGGAGCTTATCCAAAAATTTTCATGTTACATATTTTTTTTCTCAAAAATTCAAATATAAGACATTACTAACTTCTAATCCAGTAAGTATATCAAGAGATCCCCAAACTATAGCTCACAGGCCTTATCTAGACTGCAAGATTTTATTCAGCCTATAAGATTTCCTGTGTTTATATATACAGGTAGGCCTCGATTAGTGCGAATAATGGATTTCCACGAATTTCTCGCACTATTCGAATTCGCACTAATCAAAGTATTAACTATATGTAAAATATCACTATTCGAATTTGCACTATTCAAAGTATTAACTATATGTAAAATATATAATTGGTTCTTACTTTGTGAGATTCTGGCCATTAGACAACCTCACAACTAATAACCACAATACTAATTGTTCAAGAAATATTTATTTTCATATTTTTTACATCATTGTTCATCATCTAAATTAATAACTTACCAGGATTGCGTCTCAAACCATTACCAAACCAACCGCCAAATCGAAACCAAAATAGTGAATCAAAAGCGAAAGTTGAGCCCCGCTGGCTGCCAATTCTGGGTCGAGAATTGAGTGGCTAGTCCGATTGCATTGCAGCTTTATTGAATCAGTAAATTAGTTCCAGATAGAACTAGTGGCATTGCAACTTTATTGAATCAGTAAATTAGTTCCAGATAGAATTAATTTAGCTTAAATAATGAACCAATGAGAAATTTTTAACAAGTTTTCTATTTGTTTTAGCAGAATATGACAGCAAATGATAACAAAAGAAATTTTTTCACAAGTTTTATTTTAAATAAAGAAATCATAATTTTTAACAAGTTTTCTATTTGTTTATTAGCAGAATACGACAGCAAGAAAACAAATTTTTTTCACAAGTTTTATTTTAAATAAAGAAATCAGATTAAATTTTTTTCCCCACAAGTTTTATTTTAAATGAAGAAATCAAGTAATAAACAAAAGAAAATAAATAATATGGGTAGCACAACAGTATAATAGGCAAATAATAGTTAATGGCAAAAAAGCCCATCTTTTTGGTGTTTTACCCCTTCAAAGCCAAGCGATTGTTCTTAGACTGCTCCTAGTTAAGTCATCTCATTAGGTTACAATGAACTTGTGATATGTTAGCTGATGATATTATTGGTTACATTAGTTGCATTTTTAATAATTAAGCAGTCTCATTGGATTATAATGTTCAACAATTATCAGATTTGAAATTAATGCAGATGTCGAGTACTGTGTTGTGCATTATTTCATTAAACAACTGAAATTCAAATTTATTATTAAAAAGTTTTTTTCCAATTTTGACAAAAATATTTATTTGATTTTTAATTAACTTGGATTAAAATTTAAATTTTGATAGGTTTAGTAATTCAGCTGATACCAAGTGCATGCTGCTAGAGATATGGTATATTATGTTGCATCCAGCATTTATAACATAACTAGATTAAGATCCTCCTAGTCAAATATAATATGATAATAAAAGTTAAAGTTTAATGGATCTAATGAAGTATTTCAAAATTGAAACCACTTGCTGGTTGCAGATAAACAAAAATTAATTTGTACTTGTGGTGTTTAATTAAAACTAAAAAACTGTCATTGGCAAATTGCTTGTTTTCTATAAGTAATAATACGAAAATAAATCTTAACAACAGTTCAAATTCAAGCGAAAGATTAATATATTTATTGTTTGCTATCTTAATAATTTTATTAATCTTTCGCTTGAATTTGAGCTGTTGTTAAAATTTATTTTCGTATAAGAAGAAGTGAAAAGAATTTGAATTTTTATTTTTATTTGAATTCTATAAGTAAATTATGATATTTCCTTATTCATATTATTTTCTTTCCTAATAGATTAAATTGAATTTGCAAAAAGGAAATTAAATACTTATGATAAAATGGTTGAACTGATAGCTGCCAGCAAATCAATTTATTCAGAATTTAAGAATAAATTTATTCATGAGAGCCAATATTTATTGAAAAATGATATAATGTTTAAAGGATATACAAATATTA
The DNA here is from genome assembly GCA_000484575.1 of Olivierus martensii. Lineage (NCBI taxonomy): Eukaryota > Metazoa > Arthropoda > Arachnida > Scorpiones > Buthidae > Olivierus > Olivierus martensii. The sequence goes on from AYEL01063263.1 coordinate 105,511, forward strand.
CATAAGCATTTTAAGGAAAGGGAGAGGTAAAGAAATTCTTGCACAGGGATGGAAGTTGTGTCATTCCTTATATAAGATTTTAAAAATTTAAATATAATTCATGTGTTAGAACTATTTATATAATATGCATGCATTATATTATAAATTTGCTAAATTTTATATTTTTCTATTATATTTATTATTGCCTTTAAATATATTAAATATCCTAAATGTTAACAATTACAAATTTATATATATATTTTTAAGCTATATAGTAGTAGAGAATTAACATTTAATGTAATTTAAGAGGAGGGTCAATAAACTGCTTATGATGGCTTACACAGAGGGAGGAGGTAGGTATAAATTGACAAAAAATATGCTTATGTAATATTTGAATGCCTCCTTGCAAAAAATATTGTATATCCGAAATTTTGGTTTAATTTTCCAAAACTTTTTGGAATATTCATGATAAATTAGTCATTTAGTAATTTTTTTATAGTAATTTTAATAAATTATTTTTATAAATTTGATATAGATCTAATTTTTATATTATTACAATGAAAGATTTGATGATATATAATATCTTAATAGTATATTTAAATATGTATAAATTGTTTTATTCTTAATTTCAAAAGAATAATAAGAGTTGCATCAATAACAGTTTAATTATTTTAATTTTTCTCATCATTTTTGATGAGCATATTTACTAATATATAAATAAATAATTATTTTTAAAAATTCTAAAATTTTTTTTATATATGCAATACATCAACAGGCCAAATATTTTATATTCTAAATATACCCTAAACAACATGCATTCTGAGATCCATACATAAAATATACACAACATATAATGATTTTTATTCAAAATGTGTACTTTTTTAACCTGTTGAATGCCAGATGGTGTTAAATGTCAATAATCATGTTATGACAGATGCATTCTGTAGTTAAGACTAACAATATTGAGAAATTTATAAATCGTCATATTGCACTTATTTTTTTGTGAAGAAATCTGCCTGTATATAAATATATAAATATATATATATAAAACACAGAAAAAAATTAAACAACAATTGGAAAATATCAAAAATTATTATTATAAACATTCTCAATATTTATTTTCTAAATTTAATAAATAATATCATTCAAACATCATAATTCTTTGAAAAAATGCTTTGTTGTTTAATTCAGAGATTTGCAAAATGATATCATTTGTGCATTACATAATTACTACACTGGTAAATCACTAATTAACAAAGAAAGATTTTTGTTTTATACTTTAACACCTTGAGTGTAAGACAGTATTAAATATCAATGGTAGTGTTGTGCCAGCTGGGTTCTGTAGTTAAGTCTAACAATATTGAGAAATTTATAAATCATCATATCACACTTATTTTTTAAAGAAGAAATCTAAAATTTTTACAGTTTATACAGTTTATAAGTTCTTTTTTATCAAAACAATTATTTTTTATTTATTTATTCATTTAAAGAATATTTGTTGGATTTTTTTAAACCAAATTTTATTCTAGTTTTTTTTTGTGATTTTTTAGGCATTTACTCAAATTATTATGGCTGTTTGATAGCAGTTTCCATCTTGAATAAAATAAGCCATGAATGATGTATTTTTGTCCATATATCAATGAAAAATTAATTATTTGGTAAATTCCTAACATTATGAAAATTTTCTTAGTAAAATTGATGTATATTCTCTTATAAAAATTGTTTTAATTTATATTCAATATCATTTTTGAACAATTTTTTACATTAAGATATATGTTTATTCAACATTTAAATAAGTTTTGTGTTTTATTATGCAAAATATTTCAGGTTTTTTAAGAAAAAATTCTAATGTTAGAACAAATCTCCTCTGACAATAACTGCTATAATATTAGCTTTTTTACCCGTATTGATTCAGAATATAGGTAGGCCTCGATTAGTGCGAATAATTGGTTCCACAAATTTCTCGCACTATTTGCCATCTATATTTTAATAAAAAATTGTTTATTTGGTAAATTAATAACATTATGGAAATTTTCTTAGCAAAATTGATATACATTCTCTTATAAAAAACGTTTTAAATTTATTTGTAGCATTTTATTATTATAGTTTTTATACTTATTATAGATATTTAACACTCTGCTCCCAGTCCAATAGTCTTTAATATTCATATAGCTAATGTAACAGGAAAAAGTTTATTGCAGATTCTATACCACCACTTATAATATGTCCGAAAACGTTATATGCTAATAAAACTGTTATTACCTTGCAAGTAGTGCTTTTACATTTCAAGTTTTAAAAAGTTTATTACTTTTAAAACATTTTTGGCCTATCTTTGAGCTCTCATTAGTTTTCCTACTCTTGCACAATGTATATTTTAGAATATAGTAATAAAGAATGCAAATTAATTCAGTTCTTACACTGCCTATTTTTTATACCCAATTAATAATAAACAGCTGAGCCCCGCCTGACCGCCAATTCTGGATTGAGAATAGAGTGGATAGTCTCATTTGCGATTAAGCATTGCAGCTTTACTGAATCAGTAAATTAGTTCCAGATAGAACTAGTTAGCTAAGTTAATGAAACAGATGATCTGACATCTTAAACAAATTTTCTATTTGTTTACTAGCAGAATATGACAGGAAAAGATAACAAAAACAATTTTTTTTTACCGAAAGCGGAAGTTGAGCACTGCCTAGCCGCCAATTCTGGGTCGAGAATTGAGTGGATAGTCCGATTTGCGATTAATTGCAGTTTTATTGAATCAATAAATTAGTTTCAGATAGAATTAGTTAGCTAAGTTAATGAACCAATGAGAAATTTTTAATAAGTTTTCTATTTGTTATTAGCAGAATATGACAGCAAAAGATAACAAAGAATTTTTTTCACAAGTTTTATTTTAAAGAAAGAAATCAGGTAATACAAATTTTTTTCAAAAGTTTTATTTTAAATAAAGAAATCAGGTAATAAACAAAATTTTTTCACAAGTTTTATTTTAAATAAAGAAATCAGGTAATAAACTATTTTTCACAAATTTTATTTTAAATAAAGAAATCAGATAATAAACAAAACAAAATAAATAATAAAGGTAGCACAGCAATATAATAGGCAAATAAATTTGTAAAGATATCCTTATTTTTTTCCACAAGTTTTATTTTAAATAAAGAAATCAGGTAATAAACAAACAAAATAAATAATAAAGGTAGCACAGCAATATAATAGGCAAATAAATTTGTAAAGATATCCTTCCGATAGCACAGCAATATAATGGGCAAATAATTTTGTAAAGATATCCTTATTTAAAAATGGCACAGCGATATAATAGGCAAATAATTTTGTAATGATATCTTTATTTAAAAAAATTTAACAAATTACAGTAGTATAATAGGCAAATAATAGCTAACAGCAAAAAAGCCCATCTTTTTGGTGTTTCACCCCTTCAAATCGAAGTGATTGTTCTTGGACTGCTCCTAGTCCGGTTTTACTAACTAAAAATTAACATTAATTTGTTAATTGACATCATAAAAGCAGTTAGTAGTCTTTGTTAGTAAGATTGGTTTATGCTTACAACTCACATTAATCAAATATTTGCTCGTATTAAATGAAAAACGGTATCATTTTTATAAGTCGCACTAATCCAATATTGCATTATTCAAACTCGCACTAATCGAGGCTTACCTGTATATGACAATCTGAATATATTTTGGTAGTCTTTGATATTTTTAATACTTTTGATCATCTAGAAAATATTCAATGATTATTTTTCTCTCATTTGAGATACTGAATTTGAATTTCTAGCAATTTGTATTTATGATCAGTTTTCCCCTTCTCATCATTTGCAATAACATTTCTTTTAGACATTTTAGTTTTATTTTTCTAATTCTGTTTTAACTCACTATTTGAATAATATTAGCTACGAAGATTCAAAATAAAAGTAAATTTTATTTTAATATTTAAGATTTTCCAAGGGATTACAATTACAGTAGGCCTCCAATTTATGCAGTTAATTCAAAAACTGTTAAAAAGGTCAAAAATCATGAAAGTCAAATAATGAATAAATTTGACATATACAAATGGGCACATAAGGAAACAATGTGCAAATGAAATTTATAAGTATATTTTAAAAACATAAGAAATTTAAGACTATAAAAGATATTTTTGCAAAAAAGTAAATTATTTAATGAAGTTTTCATTTGCATTTTATTTCCATAAAACAAAAAATGAAAATTCAAATGGAATTTCAACAAGCATAACATGACTTACTCATCTGCATATCTCTGAAACCACATAAATCTGAAGTGAGTAAATTAATATATATTTACTCACATATATTTTTTTATAAAAATAAGCATAGTAAAAATTTTCACAAATCATAGGAATAAAATTGAGAGAAATATTTCATGAATAAATATTGAATTGAAATAACTAGGTCTTTAACAATGATGATAAAAATCTTGACTAGCTCATCAGATTTTTAAAAGAAAATTACAGATGCAGGAACACTTTTGGGCTTGGCCCATCTTCAATTGCACAGAGGAAATGAACATTAAAAACACAGGGGCAGAACATTTGTGTATATAAATATAAATCATAGTGTGAGCTCCTAAATGTGGAACCAAAATGATTGGCCTTGGACACTATTTAACTGCCAAGTGGAGACAGTTAAGTCAGGATTTCTAATGCCAGATGCGATAATTTAGCATGTGCGCACACACATGCACACACACCAAATGTGTATTTTGAAAATTATGGTCAAAATTTTTAATAAAGATATGTGGATAAGTGACACTCAGAATCTAGACACTATTGGAAATATGCAGAAGTAACGACAACCATTTTAAAAAATAAAAATATAAACATTTATTAAATTATTAGATTAAAATTTAAGATTATAACCTGTACAATCAATTATACAAGCAGTTACATAGATATAAGCTTAATAAGATATCAATGCTGACATAGAACTTCAATTGAGAAAAACCAATGAAACACTTCTAATTGAGCCGTTTTCTTTGAAAGTGGTGTAAGTCCATTTTATATTATATGGAGAAATTTAAGGGTTTGTATTTGAATGGTTTGAAAAATATTGGTATACGTTAATATGCTCATTTTATGTTTTTTAAATATTAAATTGATTTAAGTTTATAATGGGATCTATATTAAAAGTCTACTTCAATTCGAGCCCAATACTGGAGAATATCAACACTGTAATCATTCTGAGCATCAAAATCTGAAAAAATTAAGATAAATTAAATAAAAGAAGCTTTGAATTTTGCTTGATTATAATATCAAACTACCTTAAAATATAATTATAATAATTCAAATTAAAAAAAAGAAAGGATAAGAATGCAGATAATTCCCAACTATAACAAATTAATTTGTTTTTAGCATATGTATTGATAAAGCAAAAAAAAAAAAAAAAAAAACTTATAAATAATTATTTTCATATTGATATAATAAAAAAATCGAAAAAAAAAAAAAAAAAAAAAAAAAAAAAAAAAAGTGGCCATGCTAGGCTTCAATACTTTAGATATTTTCATTTTAATTTCAGAATGTTTCCTAAAATGTCTGCAAAGAAATCATATCAATAAAGTAATTCATTTATCCAGATCTGATCTCATACCTTGGAAAATTTCTTTGATGGATCAAACCCAGATATCTCTCAACTGTAAGTACTGTTATCTCTAAAACAGATGAAGGAAATTTGTAGATAGGGCTGAAATGGACTCTATTACATAGTAATCATTAATGATTGGAAAGTGGCATTAAAAAATAACTGCTTATTTTTGATGGAAATTTGGGCATAGGAGTATAATTTATGCATTTCACTTTTGCTTTTGCCTAATAGTTTTATTTTTAACTAAGTGTTAACATACCCGAAATGTATATTTTCTATATTTTATAGAATACACAACATTTATTCAACATTATTACATTGTATTAATTTTTAAAATATTGAGTATTAGATAGTACTCAAATTATGATGCCAACTCACTATCTCAAATCTTCAATGCCTTCTCAATTAACAATTGTAAATTGTATTTGGTCAGAAGTGAAAAATGCACAAAACTTTATGGATTATTCATTAGTAATGTTTACTAGGACATTATGCATTATCTTAATAAACATAAAGAAGACAAAATTACAAGAACCGCACAGAAAAAAAGACATTTTCTATATATCAGACCATTGGTTCAGGCAATCAACCCACTGAACTGCATTTATCACAGAATTTACTGATTACATCACCATCATAAGTAAAAATAAGTTGTCATGGTTGAGGAACCTAACCTTCATTATAGCATTGCATTTTGGAAAATGATATTCTGAGTTCTGATAGATTCAAATTACAAGCAAAATTTTTGAATGCATCCCTGTTGTAAATCAGGTACCTCTGTACTTTAATACTTTCTTAATGGATTGATGCAAATAATATGACAAATTGTAAATTTTGTATGTCCAAATACAAAGGGACTGACACTAAAGTTCTATCATCACAAACTATTAAATTTAATAATTTATAATTAATCCACATTTTAGTGAAAATTTTCTTTTCTTTATCTTTGTATTGTATATAATTCAGGGCATTTGTGCAATGTAGCTGTTTTGGGTTCCTATGAATTTTTAGATAATTTTTTATCTATTTATCTCTAATACAATAGGTCCTTATTTAATTCATCACCTCAGTTAATGTTATTTTACTATTAAATTGAGAGCAAAAATTAAATTAATTAATTATAACTTTAGTTTTTAAGGCAGCAGAATGGAATAAGTTCTATTTTCTTATATTTTTTGCATAACAGAATAAAAATGTGTTGGAAACCTATAATGTAGTTGCAGAAAACTAGACAACCACATTTTATATGAGTACTAATTCAAGTCCATAATATTAAAAACTATATTGCAATAGGTAATTGGTTGAATTCACCACATGGAAAAGCTTCAACTTTTCAATGAGAGGCTGGGATCAAATCCCACTTGGAAAAGTTATTAAGGGATCTGAATCCAGCTTGTATATCCTCTTCCTCTACATGATATGTGACAGGAATGGCACTATTATTAGCAAATGATTGAGAACTGATGTTAAGAAAAACTAATCATGAACATAATGTGAGGTCCAAGGGACCCCTAAAAAGCATTCCCTCAATTTAAATCTAATTAACTACAATTTTTGTGCTTTATTTGAAATTTGAATGATTTTGTTTAGCTTCAAAATTCCTTTCATCAAAAAAGGATAGTTTTTTTTATTTTGCCACATTTGGCATTATTATTAAAAAGAAAAAGGAAGTAGACTCAGCAAGAACAACTAAAGACAGTAGAATACTGTGAACATGGAATAGATTTTTGGAAAGGAGGTTCCTTATCTCACAAATGAAGATGAATCACAACTACCCACAATGAGGCATATAAAAGCCTGAAGTTCCTGGTCAAGAAAGTTCAGGTGAAATTCAATGCTCCTTGTGTGACTGGGTTCCTATCAGCACTTTTGCCAATGTTAGATCCCCAATCCAGGGGATACGTCTTTTATAACTAGAAGAAGAAAAAATAGATTAGAATTATGTAAAATGAAGACACAGAAAAGAAGTAAAGTTCATTCACCATAAAGATGGGAACAGGATTTCTTCCACCCATATCCCCCATGTTTGTCAACAATAGAGATACAGTTCCTGAAGATAAATTCCAAATCTCTTCTGATGATGATATAAAAAAGTGTATGTACAAGAAATAATCATTGAGAAGATCTGATTTTGGAGACTCATCACTTTCATTCTACTTCCTCAAGCAGGCAAATCTGTGAGATATCTCCTTTTGACTCTTCCATCTTTCAGAATAAGTTTAATCCAAATCCTTTCTGGTATTTTAATTATTCTAATTTCAAGGGTCTATTATATTTATTGTATCTTAATCATTCTTGATTTTTATAGTTTAATTTGTTTTATCATATTAGCTCTTATTAGCTGTCAGTACACATATATTTGCTGTAAACAAATTGCTTTTGCTATACTTTATCCTCAATTAAAGAACTGCTTGGAAATCAAATGTTAAAGTTCAGTATTTTCTATAGCACTAACCAGCAGTCAAGAAAACAAAATCTTTTTATTATTTAAACATAAAAACGTTTTCGGTATGTTTCCTATACCATCCTCAGTTACATTTCAGAATACAACCGATTTTTAAACTAACTCATTAGTTTAAAAATCGGTTGTATTCTGAAATGTAACTGAGGATGGTATAAGAAATCGGTTGTATTCTGAAATGTAACTGAGGATTGTATAAGAAACATACCAAAAACGTTTTTATGTTTAAATAATAAAAAGATTTTGTTTTCTTGACTGCTGGTTAGTGCTGTAGAAAATACTTTGCTTTTGCTAATTAAGTTTCTGAATCAATCCTCCACTCCCAGATCCCTGTCCACTGATCCACATATCCTATACAAAATCTCTGTTATTAAATAATTAAACAACTTTTTCAGCCTATATTTGTTGCACAATTCTTACAATAATATCTGTGAATAATAGTGTCTTTTATTAGAAAATAACTTTCTTTCCCATAAATTCTACAATATTACTACTATGTAATATTTTCTAATTAAAATTTACACTTAAATCATACTTTCATTCATTTCATTCCATTCCATTATTGAACAATATACAAAATGACTAGATGACAAAAATTACTAAATAGTATCATTTCTAATACCAGAAAGAAAGAACTCCTAGGAATGCAATGCTGACTTGTAACATTAGCTCTATGGATTTTCTGGTATCTTCAGTTAATGTCATGATTTTCAGAAATTTAATCCTGATATTAAATGAGGACCCAGGGTAAATAAAAAATTTGAAATATCTATTATATTAAAATTACTAAAATTACAGCATAATGAAATACAAAAGAAAAAATAAGATGATAATAAAAACAGAGATTTTAGAAGTGAAAATACTGAATCTGCTAAGTTTGTTTACATTCAGTTCTTTCCTATGTTATCTGATTGCTTGCTTACCTCCCATATGACTTTGGTCTTTATCTAAGGCTGAACTCACACATACCACAGCAGAACCACACCATGACCACAAAATTGTAGACGGTTTGTGGATGGTCATGAATTATAATTATATTAATATAGAAACACATAATTTAACTCAGACGGACCAGTAACTGAAGTCTGTTTCAACTGCTGTCACAACACATGGTCTATGTGAGTTAGATTATGCATTTCTATATTAACCTTATCTGCTCCTCTTAAAAAAAAATAAACATTCCCTAGGGGTCCGAAGGGTTCCCACTCTCTCTGTTAAAATGCAGGTCAATCCTGGTTTATGAGGTTCCAATTTTATGAGCAAATATATTTTTTCCAAAAAGTAGATTTATAAGAAATTTATAATGAATGAATATTAATTAAAGCACATCTTTTAATGTGGAAAAATATAATAAGCACCAATATCATCATCTGTCCTGTTTTACACCACACAGATCTCTTATGTATTAATTTCAAATGGAAAACAGATTTGATTCAGGGTCCTTATAAAACAAAGTGTATTCACTTGGCTAATGCAATCAATTAGGTGATGGGATTGGTTGTAAGATAATGGATGGGATTCATAGGTTCAATAGCAAATGCAATTGAATCCAGATCCTCTAAAGTTAGCATTTTATAACATGGCTATCCAGTAGATAAATGATAATGTTTAGTTTTCTATGAATAAAATTATGAAATGACATTCATTGTATTCAAATTCTTTTATGTTGTGTTTTCTTAAGAAACATGCAGTACCTCACTATATCATTTGTTTTTGATTAATGTTTATACTGATTTATTGTGATTAATTATCTTGCAGAGAATATTTTATGAAATTACTGAACAATGCAAGAAGAGACACTTTCAGTTTTTATGAAATTAATCAAACCAGTAAATAGCACTACCATTACAATTCTGTGTAACTTTAGGCCATTTTTCAATCAGCAGTTACTAAGTGACAAGGTCACTATGATCGATCTACATCTTGGTGGGGTAAACTGGGAAGTTGAAGGATGGGTTCAACAAGATATACTTGGACCCCCCTTCCTGAAGAATCTAGAGCAGTGGAACTTAAAATTGAATCAGGATCCACTAAGATGGTAAGTGACTTTTACTTTATGGTCATCTTTGAAAGATAGGGATTGATAAGTTGGACTCAGCTTTTTCTAAATACATGTATAGATATAGGATTCAAAACTGAACCTGGATACTCCAAATAATAAATGTCAGTCTATATTAATGAAAATTTTTATAATGTTTATATACTGACAACTGACTTCATTACTCTAAGAAAATTGCTATTTAAGTCATTTATAACATTTAACACTAATTATAGAAATTTTGTTGTCATTTATATAAGCAGATGGTAAGAATGTTTTCAGAAATATTTAGAGATTATAAAGAAATTCATATTAATAAAAAGAATTTGCACATTTTCTCAACTGTGTTCCAGAAAAAATTTCAACTTACAGCAAAATCAGCAGCTTATGTAAGGGATAAAAAAGCAAATTCAATAACCATAATCAATATAACATCTCTGGAAAAGGTATTTTTTTGCCCTGTTCTTACCCTTTAGTATATTTCCAAGCTAGCCACATTATGATATTCAATTTTTTTTTTGCCCTGTTCTTACCCTTTAGTATATTTCCAAGCTAGCCACATTATGATATTCAATGTAAATAATTACTTAAATTTTATTTATTGTTATATTGATTTGATATATATTGTTATAGCTACATTCAATTTTAATCTTTTCCGGTACTCCCTTAAAAAACAAAACATTCCCTATGGGTCCAAAGGGTTATGAAATATGATACTTAATATTCGATATTTTGCCGTAACTTTTTTACTTTACCTGTTTATTCTTGATAAAATTAATTCAATTACTTTGGCAATTACATTATTTTAGCATAAAATTTACAAAAGTTACTTTAATCACTGACATGTAATAATCATGTCAAAGAACAACAATCGCTTGGTTATTTTGAAAAAAGGAGATTGCATTAACTATTAACAATGTTCATAATTTAAATATTTTTGCTCACATAAATGGTTGATGCTTTTTGAAACAAGAATTTCTTATCTAATCACAATTTCTCACTCATCTTCAGTTTATTTTTATGTTAATATAAACTATTTTACATTAATTGTTAAGTAAGCAATTTGGATTTAGAATATGATAAAAAATTTTAAAGTAATATGCACGCAGTTTGTATAACTTATTGTAAAATTACATGGGCTACGTCTTTTGAAACAGATTGCATGTTCAACACATTTATATGCTTCTAAAATTTACTGATTTATTTCTATCACTCTCTTAACATATCCCCCTACCATTTCATCTATCACACCTTAACAATTGTCTTTCAAGTATTAAATTTGATTTATAGATTTAATTAAAATCATAAAACTTGAAATATTTACCTGTATTTTGCAGTAAGATTTTTTATTTTCGTCCTTATTTCAGTCCACATTCGTGGTCTGTCAGGTAAATGATTAGAAAAATGCCGGGCAATCTTTTCATAAATTCCTCTATTTCGTTTTGTCTGGCGTAGATCATTCAAGTTTGTCCGCCATTAATCTATTAGTTCGAATATTTCGGTTTCTGTCCAATTTTCAGTTCTTTTTTTTCGTCAAAACACGTGTTCACCGCCATTATTCAAACAAAATTTTCAGCATTTGGCGGATCTAAAAACCGATTTAAGCTTGTCGTGGAAAGCGAATTAAGCTGATCCAATTTAAACAGTCTCAGCATGATTCGATTCCGTTTACGTGGCTGTATAGATCTAGCTTCCTCACTTGAAGTAGGCTAAAGTTTACCGTGTGAATTAGGTATAACGGAATCAAAGTAGATCCATCGCCAATTTTCACTTTTATTCTTTTTTTTTCTCTCGAGTAATAATAGTATAATTATTATTTTCTTTCGTAGTATTATACCACGATCTCGGTATAACTATAGATCCATCGCCAATTTTCACTTTTATTCTTTTTTTTTCTCTCAAGTAATAATAGTATAATTATTATTTTCTTTCGTAGTATTATACCACGATCTCGGTATAACTGATTCGACCAGAGCTACCTGCCACTTATCGGTTAACTGAATCGGTGGGTTTATTTTCGTGATGAATGATAATTGAGTATTCTCGGGGAAAAAATTAGTGCTAATAGTGCTGATTAAAGTAACGTAGAATTCAACCGCATTCATTGTTTTACTTTTTGTAATTCTTCTTCGTAAAACCGGCTTGTAATGATTTGATTTTTATGATCCTTTATTATATAAGTCGGAGGATTCTTTGATAAAAAAATATTTCGTTACTCCATCCAGGAAGATAACCGCGGGCGAATGTCTTCTGCCTCTTCGATATGCGAACGTTGTCGTTAATTTAACTCAAAGGTTTTAGGTGCACATGAAACTATATTATGAATATTTTTAAAAGATGTGTTTTTTCTAATTTTTTTACTTTCGAAGATGGATAAGCGTAGGATTTTAAAATATCCTGGATTCAAAACAGATGCAATATGATCGTCGTTGGCGAAAAGGCAGATGTAAAAATATGCGGCTAAACGGACGGAAGTATTCCAATGTACTGTATATTAGAGGGCTTCAGCTAGATGTTGACGTGAACGTAAACGCAAAGAAAAATGACATCATTGAGCTTACCTTCCATGCGTGCGTTTGTAGAAGAAATCTGCTTCAGCAAATCGTTATTTCCCTTAACTTCCCCAAATAGCGTCACATGTATACGATATCATATTCGTTTGATAGGCTTGCGTAGAACACGAACATCCGAATCTGTGGCTGGTTGATTCGATTTTGTTTTTCAAAATCACTTCGAACTAGAAAAAATATTTAGATTAAATAAAAATAAAACAAAGCTTTTCCACTCTGTGGGGTGGAACTAGAAAAAATATTTAGATTAAATAAAAATAAAACAAAGCTTTTCCACTCAGTGTGCGGTATCCAGTAATCAGCCTAAAAATATGGTATAAAAGTAACTCTTCAAGTTAGGATTTTTAACCGTTTTTAACACAAAAATTTAATTATCCTAATATAATTACAAGTCTAAGGAATGTGCCTACAAAAATATATGGCATTATATTTAGTCGTTTAGTCACTATAAATATAGGTAATCACCAAAATTTTAGTAATAAGATGCAGTGCAAAAAGTATAGATATGGCTATGATGAAGATAAATTAAATGATATCTTTCAAAAAGTATATGCAAGAAGGAAACAAATTGAAATATTATTGAAATTATTTGGTCCTGTAAGTATCTTTATAAATGTTATTTGCAAGAGGATTATTGTGCTTATATATAAATATAATTTCTTTCAGTACATACAAAGTTTTGTAGATGTTTTCTAGATACACACATTTGGTTTATTAACTTTTGTACATACATATATGCTACTTTATTTTAAAATTTTTGGTAAATTAAAGAACTGACAAAAATATTAAAAATTCTAATGATGAAATGACCTTAGCAAAAGATATATCTGGAAAAGATATACTTTTTTAATTTGTTATCATAGCTTTTCAAGCTGGAGATGTTTGCAACAAAAATCTTCATTTTATAATCAGGTATTTCAGAGATTCAAATATAAAACTAATAATTGATCTAATTAATAATATACATTATACAGTACAGAATAGATGTTTTTAAAATTACAAATGTTTGAGTTATGAAATTTCATTCATATAAACAAAATTTCTGAAATTTTTTAAAATTTGAAAAAAAAATAGGAATTTTAAACATTATAAATGCAAAATAATCTAATAATGTGTTGCAAATTTAGATAAGAAATAATAGAAACACTTGTACAGTAGGTCTCTAACTTATATAGTTTTGATTTATGCAGTTTAAGAGCTACATGGATGTATCTCTTAAACTGCATAAATCAAAACTTTTAATTTTTGTTAAATTTCCATAAAATGCTAATGAAAATTCATTAAACAATTTACATTTTTGAAAAATATAAGTATAAAAATTTAAGGCTACAAGTTAATATACTTATAGCCTTAAATTTTCTTATATATGGATAAGTAGGCTCACAAATTTCATTTGACTATTCTGTTTGCTAATTCATCCATTCATGTATATTGAATTTAAACATTGCTGGATTTATATGATTTTCAATTTACATAGAATTTTTTTGGATGAATTAATTGTGTAAGTTGGGAATTTATTATATATTGATTATAAGTTACTTTAACATATGATTAAAGTGATATAATAGTGCATCCATTAACAACTATTGAAAGACTAACTAATACAGAGACAGTATGAAAAAGTAGATAGGGAACAAAATTTGTTTATTTTTAGTATATATACTCTCTGTCTTTTTTTATAGTGAATTCCAACACAAAAAATACATTGTAAAACTATATACCGGTAGTTATTTAACATGCAACTGTAGTATTTCAAGACTGTAGAGCAGTGGTTCTCAACCTTTTTTCTGTTGAGGAACACATTTTAATATTTTAAAATTTGGCAGCACACTAAATATTTTTAATAAATAATTTAATAAATTATAACTTAATAAAGACTGCCATTATTAAGTTGCTATTAATAATTTTAATTTAATTTTTATTCCTTAATTTTTAAATTATGAATAACAACATAAAAAACTTTTGACTGTCGCAGAAATTCGACGGTTAGATTTTTCTAACGATACCCTATTTAAGGTTATATTTTTCTAACAATACCCTATTTATAGGAATCGGTAGGACTGCAAAAGGGATAGCCAGCCAACCACGTTTCACTGTTAACATATATGATTCGTACAATTGCATATATGCAATTCTTATACATACATACAATTCATTCTTCATTTTTCGCTGCACACTATGAAAGGTTTGGCAGCACACTAGTGTGCCGTGTTACAGTGGTTGAGAACCACTGCTGTAGAGTACCTACTAAAAATTCTTACATTATAATTTATGCATCCTTTTCAATTGACTGCTTTTTCATACTACAAAACTATAATTTATAAAAATGCACGCAAAATACAAAGCTCTAAACAGGATAAATACTTTATTAACAGAAATGCTTTCGACCTATCAGTAGGTCAACTTCAGCTGTAATGAATATAGAGAATGGAGAGAACAAATTCCACTCCTACAAAACAATCATTGATTGTTTTGTAGGAGTGGAATTTGTAGTCATAATGTGTAAATGTTTATACAACATCTCTTATGATGTCATTTTTGAGCTGTTTATTTTTGTAGGGGGTTGGCTTCTCTCCATTCTGTATATTCATTACAGCTGAAGTTGACCTACTGATAAGGTCGAAAGCATTTACTGTTAATAAAGTATCATCCTGTTTAGAGCTTTGTATTTTGTGTGGCACTTTATGAGTAACAGGATGGCTTTAAACTATTATAATTTATGTTCAAATTTTTGAAATAAGATATTTCTAAGCAATGATTTATATTATATAATGCAATAGTTATCATAAAGCTAAGTTTGAAGTTATGAATTTTTCAAGTTTACAAATAAAACTTCTTCTTCCTTTAGTATTTTCTGTTGATTACAACAGTTTATCCTTGACCTAACAACAGATATTATTCTTTAACTTTTCTTTTCCAATCTTCTCTATTCTCCCAGTCACCATCACATAAATTTCTTTTCTCCTTTTCTGTGGAATCCATTCCACTGCTTTCCTAGCAATCTTTCCTAGTTCATTCTTTTAACATGTCCAAACCAAACTAGCTGTCTTTCTTCCACTTTGTGAATAATGGACTTTTTAACATTCATCATGTCTCTTATCACTTCATTTTTAACTTTTTCTAATCTTGATTTCCGTGCTGACCTCTGCCAAAAATCCATCTCAATCGCTAGAAGTTTCTTTTTTTGTCTTTCATTTATAATCCAGGTTTCTGATCCATACAATACAATACTCTCCAATATTGTATTATAAATTAAACGTTTTGTTTTAAGGAATGATATTCTTATTCCATAATACTGAATTGAACATTCCAATGACTTTTCTTCCCTCTCCAATTCTTTTCTCAATCTCTAGTGTAGAAAAGCCATCAGTTTGGATAATTGATCCCAAATATTTGAACTGTTGAACTGTATTAATCTGTGTTCTGTCTAATCTTAAAATATTACTTGTTGGTTTTGAACGTTATATGAACTGCCTATAACACTAATTTAATAACTAAATATACAGCACACTTGGCAGTAAAATACTTTTGAAGTCACTACTGCCAAGTGTGCTGTATATTTAGTTATTATTATTACTTGTTGGATTTATGTATTCTGTTTTCTTAAAATTCACTGATATTCCCCATTTATTGTACTCTTCAAGTAATTTCTGACCCATATAGTTTGCATCTTCTTCATCTTGTGAAATTATTACTTGATCATCTGCAAACAAAAGATTATAAAGATATGTGTTCTCATAAATTGGAATACCCATTACACTACATTTCTGTGACCATTGTCTTAGAACTACTTCCAAATACAGCTTAAAAAGACTAGGGGACAAACAGCATCCCTGCAGTAAGCCTTTAGTAGTTTTAAATTGTTTTGAGATCCTTGCACCTTTCTTGATACAGCATGTATTACTCCTATAAATTCTTCTGATTATATCAATTAGTTGTTGACTAACTTGCATTTTTTCCATAGCTAACCATAACATTTTTCGTGGAATATTGTCATAAGCCTTTTCCAGATCTGCAAAAAGCATTCCTATGTCCTGATTTGTAGCTTGATACTTTTCCAGGATCTGTTTGACTGTGGAATATTGTCCTTTTCCAGATTTGCAAAAAGCATTCCTATGTCCTGATTTGTAGCTTGATACTTTTCCAGGATCTGTTTGACAGTAAATAGGTGATCTGTACAAGATTGTCCAGCTGTAAAACCATACTGCTTCTCAGAGAGATGTATCTCTCATTCTAATTTAAATTTTAAAATTGTTCCAAATAATTTAGTAATTGAGCTCATTATACAAATACCTCTAAAGCTGGAGCAATTTTTCCTGTCACCTTTCTTGAATATTGAAATGTTATATCCAATGGTCATCTTTGTTAGTATTTTATCTCCTCACCTATTCTGTTAAATAACTGTATTAATAGAGAAATCATCTTTCTTCCACCCTGTTTTAAAAATTTGATATTGATTTCCTTTGGTCCAGGTGCTTTTCCATTTTTCATCTTTTTTAATGCCAATTCTACTACTTCTTCACTAATTTCCAATCTTTTCTTACTAATTGTACTTTGTAAGATTTCTTCTTTTGTTTCCCTAAATTCTTCTCTTCCTTCATTTAACAGATTTTCGTAATAAACAGCCCATTCTTCCAGTTTAATCATGTCTAACTTAGCATTCTATTTATATGGCTTTCTTAGGCTCTTCAAAACATTCCAAGCCTCCGCTGATCTTGAAAATCCCAACTTGCTATTTATTTCAGCACATGTTATATCCCATAATTCATTTTTGGCTTTAACAATGGCAGCTTTCACTCTTTTGTTCTTTTCCTTATAGATTCTTTGGTGAATTTCACTTTTTGAATTAAGCCACTTATGATACACTTCCTTTTTTTCCTTTATCAATTCCTTTATTTCAGAAATTATTCATTTATTTTTCTTTATCTGCTCAATTTTTCCTATAACCTCTTTAGCAGTTTTCTTAATTGCAAACTTAAGATGATTAGAGCAAGTTGACTAAAAACTTACGATGTTCATAAATATCCTCTGAGTTACCTTCACAATTTCCATCTAATTCCAGGTTTAACCTTCTTTGATATAAATTTGCTATGGTTTGATCTTTTAATAAATCCACGTTAAATCTTTCCCTGTCTAACTTCCCACTATGTGAGTTCTCATTCTCAGTTTTGCTTCTCCTTTTTTGGTGAACCCATGGGAGGTGTAGCCTTAACCAGAAAGTGGTCTGAACATTTAGCTCCTCTAAAAGCTCTAACATCATATATTTGAATTGTACTTTGTTGTTTTGTAATCACATAATCAATGATAGATCTCAATCCCTTTTTTTTCCTGTATTTCCAAGTGAACTTATGTATGTCTTTATGTTGGAAGAAAGTATTACAAAATTTTCATTTTGAATTCTGCACAAAGTTCAATTAGCCTTTCTCCATTATTGTGTACAATATCTTCACTCTGT
The DNA here is from genome assembly GCA_000484575.1 of Olivierus martensii. Lineage (NCBI taxonomy): Eukaryota > Metazoa > Arthropoda > Arachnida > Scorpiones > Buthidae > Olivierus > Olivierus martensii. The sequence continues at coordinate 123,628 of AYEL01063263.1, forward strand.
CTTCCTACAATGTCATTATCTTTTGCTCTTTCAACTCTTGAGTTTAAATCTCCCATTATAAAAATTTCTTTATTACTTGGGATTTCTTCCAAAACTCAACTAAGCTTTTTCCAGAATTTTTTCTTGGTGGTTTCATCAGAGTCGTTTGTTGGTGCATATGCTCCAATAATAATGGTTTCTCGACCATTTATTTTAATTACTAAAGTTATAACTCATTCACTTATAAAACTCCAACTTATAATAGCCTTTATTAAATTCCTATGAATGAGCATTGAAACCCCTGCTTTAGCTCTGACATGCTTGTTAACGCCTGACCAAAGATGAATAAAATCATCAACTTCCTCTTCCCCTTTTCTTTTTTCTTTGTTTCTGTTAAAACCAGCACATCCACTTTATACATTTTATCCTTTTTCCTTGCCTGGCTTGTCTTCTGTTTGACTGTCCAGTTATCTTTCTGTTAGATCTTTTAGCATTGAGTAGATGTTTTAAGATGAACAGGGAGCTGGCCCTTTGCATCAACCCCCAACCTGGAGGGCCAGAGTGTCCCATTTAGTCTGGTCTCTAGCTAAAGACCTTTCTGGCTTGGGAGGCCCTACCGGTAACAAGCTACTGCCAGCATAGCTCTATAGATCATTGAGATACACAAGCTCCATCACCACAACAAGGTAGGGGCACCAATGATGGAGTAAAAACAAATAAAATTACAAATGAATTATATTTATAATTCAAGGAACATTTATATATAGCATATTTAGTGCCTTTGGATTTTATATAAAAGTAAGTTTCAAGTGAAAAACTTTATATAATAAATAACAGTAACAAAACTATATGACTAATCTCTTAATTAATGTTTTATGGTCAATCTTGCTCAAAAAATTAAATTATTATGAAACTGTCAAGATACATTGTGAATTATCTCTATGATATAAGCTAAACTATATTATTATTATTTCTAATATTTGGACATTTGGACTAAAATGCTATATAACCAATGTGAATAGTATAAGTTCAGTTTTGGATTATTTGAAATTGGATTGGGTTGATTAATGAAGAAGCAAAAAAAAATGTAACATTATAATGAATTTGAACATTTTATATATATACTTATGGATGGAATTTTTCATACAGTACCTGTGTATATTGTTTACAAAACACTTATCAAATATTCAGTTAATGTTTGAAATTAAAATATTTTAGTTTTTCTTATTGTTTGAAGGATTTTCAAATTATAATTGTGTAATATTTATTTTTAAAATAATAGTAAATTCTTATTAATTAATATCAAAATATATAATTATAGTATATATTTTAATAATATATACAGTGATATCTCGGTATACGTCCGCTTTGGAATAAGTCCAACTTGGAATACGTTCTGTTGGATGCGAAAAATTTTGCTTGTTATACTATCTTTGTTTAGAATATGACCGATTCGGGAACAATAACTTGTATGAATCTGTTATATGTTCTCATAAAAAACACATTCTTTATATAAAATTTGCAAAGAAGTACCACCCCAACAAAGCCCATATTTCCTAAACATCCTGAAGAGAAGGCAGAATTAAAATTCTTTAGACAGACTTTTAGCAAAAGTCAAACCTGGTAAGTCTCAACAAGGTTCAAGTAGGGAAAAGAGACAGAAAATAGAAAGAGAAAAAACACCAGAATTTCACATTCCTGAAGTTTTATAGGAAGCGGACTCCTTCCAAACAATAACATCTCCTCTTCTTCCCTTCTCAGCACCATTTTAGTAGGCACTCGACTCTTCTCAGTAAGGTAGTTAAGTTAAATTTTCATTTAATTCATCTACTGTAATTGCTTTTGTATTTATGTATTTTACTATTAAGCAATATTTAAATTATTTTATACAACTCCATCAATATGTAATGTGCCAATAACAATAGGATTTTTTTCCATGGGAACGGATTAATCATTTTAAAAAATTCCTTTGGTATAAGTCCGAGGATCTGGAACGAATTAAGAACGTATACCGAGAACAATAGGATTTTTTTTCATGGGAACTTAATCATTTTCCCTTTATTTCTTATGGAAAAATATTCGTTTGGTATAAGTCTAAGGATCTGGAACGGATTAAGGACGTATACCGAGGTACCACTGTATATTATATATCGATTATATATATAATATGTATATAATAAATTAACAATTTCACTGATAGTTACTTTAATTAAAATAAAAAATTAATTGAAATTTTAAAAATTATTTCACAAGAGAAATCTCATCGCAAAAATACTTTCTTTTGAATTTAAATAATTGCATTATATTAATATAAATAAAATTACAGATATAAAAATCATTTAAATGTAGCAATTATAAAATTTAATACTATAGAAAGATCATTAATTCAATTAATTAATTAATTTAATAAGTAGGGATTACAATACTTTTAAGAAGAATAAATATAGCTGTCATAATAAAATGTTGTTTGTATTGATATTTTAATGCTTTTTTCCTGGATATTTGCATATATTCAATATAAAAACGATCATCTGAATATTAAATTTTTGCTGCACTCATTCTCTGTTACATGGGTGGTTTTTATAATGGAAATTTGGTTAATATTGGAATGCGTTGCTATTGTACAGGGTCCGGCAAAAAGATCTGATGGTTTTTAATTAAAAATAATGCACTTATTACATTCCTGAAGTTTTATAGGAAGCGGACTCCTTCCAAACAATAACATCTCCTCTTCTTCCCTTCTCAGCACCATTTTAGTAGGCACTCGACTCTTCTCAGTAAGGTAGTTAAGTTAAATTTTCATTTAATTCATCTACTGTAATTGCTTTTGTATTTATGTATTTTACTATTAAGCAATATTTAAATTATTCCATCAGTTTCTGATTGTCGCAGTTGACATATTTATTATGATACTTGGGAGACCAATAAATTGATTTTTTTTTTTTAATCTTTGTAACAGTATTATGATTCCTCGAATATCACGATATCCTCATCTAGTAAATAGCACCAAATCAATCTTCACAACGTAACAAGAGTTAAAATAGGTTTAGTATTTGCATGCAATAGGAATATTAACCCCTTACTATAATTTTTTAGCAGTAAAGTGCAATATTGCTGAATTTAAAGCTTTTAACTTTAAAACAAAAAGAATTTTTTGTTTATGGAAAGAATTTAATAACAACGTTATCAAATATTTTTGAATCAGTTCATGTTCTTTTATTGTTCTTTTCCATTCCAAAATGGAATAAATAAATATTTATAGAGTAAGTTAGGGTGAGTATGGCAACATTTTCTTTCAAAAGCATTTGCTTCGATCTGCTTAAAATCAGAAACGAAATTCATTTATCAGAAGAAAATACGATTTACGTAATGGGAAAAAAATTGAATTTCAAAAGTTTAAATATTTTCAAAAGATTAATGTTAAAAAATAAGTTAAAATTAAATGTTAAATTTAATCTGGTGTCATATTATCCAAAGTTTCTAGTAATATGGCACCGGATTAAAAAATAATAACCTTATGCTACGCTATTCGAAACACTTTTAAACGGCAAAATAAATATGCAAATGAAAAATACTGTATATAAAAATTACAGCATTTTATTGGTATATTATATTTTAATTTGCTGTTGAAAATACTACAACATTAAAAAATAGAAATACAGTGAAACCTGTTAAAACGAGACCACTTTGATATAATGATCACCTGTGGCGGCTCGCCCATAAGGGCTGCAGTCCTGCAGCCCTCCCACCAAAATGAAAACATTTTAAAATTATTATAGCTATTACATTACTATTAATTATATTTCATGACTGTCCACAAGCAATCACCGTTTTGTGGTCGTGCTTTGTGGTTCTGTTGTGATACGTGTGAGTTCAGCCTAAATTGCTTACCATCTATCAACAACTAAAAATATTTACCAATTATAATTTTTGAATTTTATATTTAAAATTATAAAATAAAAATTATGGATTAATGGATATATATTATTACTGCAAAAACATTTTTAATAATAATAAATAATATTCATAGAAATTTTTAATCAAAAATCTTTGATAACTTTTTTTATATATTATCAATTTTGATAAAAATTTCCAAACTGATCCAGCTTAATAAGTGGATAATCTAAAAACAGATGACAAATCATATGCATCATGTTTGGTTCCTCATGAAAATATTCAAATTGATAAAATAAATTTTTTTGTCAACAAAAATTAAAAACATTGTTACCAAAAGGTTCAAATACCTGTTGGGAAAGTGTTAATATAAATAGACAAAATGATAGACTTTCTGGAACCCAAAACTGATTATACGAGGGCGATTCAATAAGTAAGTTACAAATTGTGATTGAAAAGAAATGAATGGCCGTAAAAATTTAATATATGAATTTGTTTTGCTATTATTTTTATAAAAATTAACTACACTATAAAACCTATTCTTGTTTTTATATTTTCTATATTTCCATAGCATTTATAAAGTGTCAAAGGACAAGTATTGCTAAGATTGCAGGATATAATATAATCCATAGAAAAAACACAAAAGTTCTATTGATTTCTACATATTTGGTGTATAATATAATCATTGTAAAGAAAACTGAATTCATTTATTATTATTATGTGATATTTATTTTTAAAAGTTTATTGAATATTAAGTTTTTTTGGTTAGGGAATCTAATTTCTATTTATACTATTGTATCTATGGAAATCAAATAAAATGTTCTTAACTTACAACAGAGCTCAGTTTTGGACCCTGCTATCATAAGTTATAAATGTCCAAAATTTATGAATTTCTCATTACTAATGCTTACAAAATTTTAACTTATGCTTACAAAAGACATTATTTTAATAAACAAAGAACACTTTCCATATAATCAGGCTATTGGGACAGAGATTTGAATCCATGGAATTGCAATGATCAATAATAGCATTTAATGATTACATCACAGTCATAAGTATGAGTGGTTTAAGTCAAGGACTACCTGTACTGAGTTATAGCCATTTAATTTATGATTGAAAATTAGCATATTAAAAATGGAACAACATAATCCCAATCTATATCTACTTGACTGAGTTTCAACAAAACTTTCTTAATGATATACATTATAAACAATCTCTTTCCTTATAAGTAAACATCACTTTTTGGATTTATTTTTTACAAATACTAGGACTGTTTTGTTTGTAACACAACCCCCAGGCTTACAACCTGATCATATAAATTATGTCTACTGCTCTATACGGATTGTTTAAAATCTAGATATCTATAAATAGCACAAATGAGCAGACCTAACATTTCCAAAAAGTTTTATTAGTAAGTTAATAAAACTTTTTGAAATGTTAGGTCTGCTCATTTGTGCTATTTATAGATATCTAGATTTTAAACAACCTGATCATCTGCTAATATTGGTAATTTTACTTTGCTCTTGTCCTTTGTCCCTTGTGTCAAAATAAAATGCTACAGAAACTATAATAAAGTATTTAGTTCATCATAATCTCTGATATGACCCAATTTCCTTGGATTGGAAATTTATATATCTAATTTAAATATTGGAAATTTTTATGATATGTTCTGTCTTTATATTAATTATACCATTCAGAACATCCCTTTTATTGTTTGACCAATTTTTTGATCTTGTTGATGAGTAAAGTACAAAAAATAACAAAAAACATCTATAGCAAACATTTTAAACAATGGAAAGTGTGTGGATCCTTTACAGAGTTATATTTACCCAACAAAACAAAAAGACTTAGTGATATCGGTGATCTCTTTTCAGTTAAGCTAACTAGCAAAAACACTACCAATTTAACTCTCAGATTTCTAAATAATGTAATATTTTGCATTAAATGAATATGTTCTTCAAGCACTCAAAACTCTTAATACTCCAAAGACTCAGATGGCACTCATTTTGTTTTATCAAAATATTTTCATTATATACCTTCTCATATAGTTTTCCTGTTTCAAAGGATACTTTCTAACAATTACTTCCAAGATGATTGGATTAGATTAGTATAATTAAACTACCATATTGCAGTTGGGATTTACATTATCTGGTGATAGTCACTTATAAAACCAACCGGAAGATTGAAAGATGCAGTTCAATTGGCCAAGCACAGATATCTCCTGAAAAACTGGAGGAATGGGACTTGGATTTGAATCTAGATCCTCCAAGATGGTAAGCCACATCTTTATCATGCAGCCATCCAGCTGATCCAAGATGTTGAAACAAAAATAATATCTACATTAAAAAAAATCAAAAATTTCCCAAATCCTTCAAATTTATAATTATTATAAATATATAAATTTTGATATCAAACATTAATTCAATTCACTAATCTCAACATTTTGCATACAACTTTAAATCTATCACTATCAAACCTAAATGAATTTCTAAACAATTATCTATTGTAATATGGAATCCAAATCAGCTTTTTACATATATTTTTAGATATTGCTACAGATTCAATAGTGTTGACATTTCTTTCCTCTAACGTATTAGATAACACATTAAATACGTTTCCATAATCTGGATAATAACTTATTTCACTAATAGGTAAACTACTTATAGTTATGGGATCAGATGAACATAAGCAGCTAGTTGGACCAACTCAAAGTTCTGTATCAAGTGTTTTATTATTTACACTGTTCATTTATCCTATATTTCTTTAAGTAAACTACTTATAGTTATGGGAAATATTGTTCAGATGAACATAAGCAGCTAGTTGGACCAGCTCAAAGTTCTGTATCAAGTGTTTTATTATTTACACTGTTCATTTATCCTATATTTCTTCTAACATCTAAGTTTAACATCAGATATTATTTAATATGCTGATGATTTAAACTATTAAATGTTGATAAGAATGCAATTGCCAAAAACTTCATTTCATAATCTTATGGTTCTCTCAAAATAATTCAACTTTCAACATAAGTCTTATATATTTATATTAAGCAAAATGATCACTAAAAGACTATTCCATTTATTGATATATATATCTCTTACTGATAACTACATTGATTTAAGAATAATCCTTGTCCATCTGTCTTTTAAATTTCATACTGAAATAATAGAATTTGCCAAAAAACTGTTTTCACCAAATGATATTTACAAGGAATCTACAATGCTGTCTTCTCCATTCTTGGTAACAATAGTTTCCTATATCATGTCTAGAATATCCATTTACTCATCAACAACTCAATTGTACTCAGAAAAAATACAGTCAGCATATCATCAGGAAACCAAATTATTTTAGTCATTACCACTTCTCAATTGTTTCAATAGTTACACATTGAAACTATTTAGAAAAGTCATATATTTACATTAAGCAAAATGATCACTAAAAGACTATTCCATTTATTGATATATATATCTCTTACTGATAACTACATTGATTTAAGAATAATCCTTGTCCATCTGTCTTTTAAATTTCATACTGAAATAATAGAATTTGCCAAAAAACTGTTTTCACCAAATGATATTTACAAGGAATCTACAATGCTGTCTTCTCCATTCTTGGTAACAATAGTTTCCTATATCATGTCTAGAATATCCATTTACTCATCAACAGCTCAATTGTACTCAGAAAAAATACAGTCAGCATACCATCAGGAAACCAAATTATTTTAGTTATTACCACTTCTCAATAGTTTCAATTCAAAATAGTTTCTTCAATAGTTTCAATTATTTTAGTCATTACCACTTCTCAATTGTTTCAATAGTTACACATTGAAACTATTGAGAAGTGGTAATGACTATGGTTTGAATCACTCAAACCTATTGAATACACCAGAGTTCAATTACTGGATTGACAATCATGATCTGCTTCATCTTGCTAAACACACAAATGGCCATCTTCCTCCAACTATTATTTTTTATAATGTTTCATAGTTTTACATCAGAACTATAAACTTTACATAAATTCAAAACAACTAAATATGCCAGATCATTCCTTCCCATACCGTCAAACTTTTTAATTATAAAATTTAACTTATCTATTAATGTTACTTTCTTTTTCCACATTTAAATATATTTTAATGTATCGTTCTTTTTGTCCTCATGATTTTATGTGAGAAGAGCCATCCAAATTGTTTATGGGTGATGTGAGCTAAAATATAAGCAATCTTAAGCAATTTATTGACCTCCTAAATTATGTAACATCTTACTTCTTTATACTTCTCTCCTGTTTAAAATAATTATAACAATCCTATGAAGTCATATTGTAGGTTGTTCCAAAACTGGGGACATTATTTGAGATGACATAAATCAAGTCAATTTTTCCACAAACAATGTTAAAATGGAGTGATTGATTCCAGACAAAAAAATTATATATTTTTTGAACTTATGAAAGATTTACAAAATATATGAAATCTGAAAAATCAAATGACAATTTAAGGAAAAAGTGGCACACTTGAACTACAGCTAAGATATCTGGATAAATCACTAAAATCTAATAAAAATTGAAATGACTTGATAAATAAATTGGCTAGATTTGCTGCATGGAAATATCTGACCTTCCACTGAGGATTTAGATTCAATTCTTTAGTCTAACTCTTAGAATATTTATCCATGGGTCCATATCCTTTCCTGTTTTTATGTTGCTTTTTTTGCTAGAAATAATTAAATGGCAGGAATAGATCAGCATTCACCACAGGATGCCAATAGCTAAATAGATTGGCTATGAAGTGAAGAATTGGTTCAACAAGCAGACTAAATCACTCTTAAAAGTTTGGAGATATGGAATCTGGAAATGAACCCAAATTCTCTTGAATGAAGTATAACACAATACCACATGAATAATTCGTTTTTCACTCTAAATCAGTGAAAGGAGAATCTAGATCTAAGATTAATGCAAATAATCCTGATTAATCTGCCTTAATTAATTCCTTGATTTATAACGGATTTTTAATGATTTTGAAATAATATAAACTAATTTTAGTGCCATCTCGTAATTAGAATAATCATTATTTTATTAAATCAATGAGTGGTGCCATCTATTAATAAACTAATTTTAGTGCCATCTCGTAATTAAAATAATCATTATTTTATTAAATCAATGAGTGGCGCCATCTATTAATTATTAATTAAACAGTATAACACAATTCCACATGAATAATTCGTTTTTCACTCTAAATCAGTGAAAGGAGAATCTAGATCTAAGATGCACCGGACGTGAATCCATAATATGAATTAATAATGTTGTGTATTTTTTTTGCAGTGCCACAATGTTTTTTTTTGTGATGAAAAAACATTTTATTTTTCTTAATTCATTTACATATTTTTTAGCAGTGCTTTTTATAAATTTTATTTTATGAAAAATCCTATAAATCATATATATGTCATTTTTATATATGTCTTGAATTAATAGCTATAGTAAATTTTCTGTTCCTCTAATTGGACTACAGATGGTTTATTATGGTTCAGCATCCAATGTTTTTTGTTCCATGTCCTTGATGTTTATACATATCAACTGCAGTGAATGGGGCTAATAAACTATTTTTTATTATTTAACTTTGTTTTGGTATTTACTATACTTAAATTATAAACAGAATAATGTATTTTTTATCATAGAAGTCCTGGCCAGGCAGATTCTGGAATTATTGCCTAGTCATAATCTGTTAAGTATTATATTAATTTTAGTTTAAGTATTATTAGTTTGCAACATTATAATGGCATTCAAACAGGTACCTTCCACCCTGGAGACCACTCAAATCCTGTTATCATGGTCAACATTTTGTCATTGCCTGTTCCTGAATGTAGCCAAGATTCAAAATAGTCCACTTCCGCACTGTCTTCAACCAGAAGGAAATATTTTGATTAATGTTAATTTCCAGTGGATGCTTGATTTAGATAGGAATTATGATGGGATATATTCACCTCCTCATATTGATTGTTATAATTCGTTCAGCAGCATCTAGTGAAGACAATGGAAATGATGAAGGCATACTTCTGCAGAAGCATCACAGGGATGATATAGCTCCATAATGACTAAAGAATGTCCTCCTGAACCGGACGTGAATCCATAATATGAATTAATAATAATGTGTATTTTTTTTGCAGTGCCACAATGTTTTTTTTTGTGATGAAAAAACATTTTATTTTAGGAAGAGATTAGGAAGCACCATAATGAAATGGCACTGATTAGCAAAGTGTTGCCAGAAGGAAGAAAAACTAAATAATAATTTTCTTTTTCTGTCATTATTAATTCTGTCTGTACAAATTTATAGAAAAAATAAGTACTATACATATATTTATAACTGGAAAATATGTTTGTTTAATGATAGATTATACATATATTGGAATTTATTGAATTAAAGTAGAGGGTGTTTATCACTCAAAAAGGGATCATCAAAAAGTAACTGTGGAATATAGTGTTGTCTTGCTTTGTGACTGTTGGTATTGTTGTTGGAAGTTTGCATGCATTGTCTCTCTCTCTAGACCAGGTCTAAACTTTAATGTTTCTCTTGTTCTGCCAAGTATTCTGCTATCTTCCATTTCTATGTTGATAATCCTGTAACCAATTGATTGCTATTCTGCAATCCTGTTTAATTGTTGATCTACTTATTCAAATTATTTAATATGAATAAAAGAAATGTTTATTTTTTTAACATATATTGCAAACTCTGTTTGTTAGTGGGCTAAGGCCCACAAGGCCCAGGACCATTCCCCAACTACCTGCATACAGTTATTGGTTGAAAACAGATTGACTGGCTAGTTAGAATCCAAGAGGTTCAGCATCATCGTGCTACCAATTGTTCAGATGATTAGTTCATTATAAAGCAAAAGCTCTTATTTTAGAACTTTCATTACAAAAAATCAAACAGTTGCTTGCATTGCATAAAAGCCAGGTAAGGATTGTTAGAGGGCTCCTTACAGAGCACTGTCATCTTAGGAGATATCTCCACTTAATTAAGATTGTTGATCATTCCAATTGTAGACTATGTCAAGAGGGAAATAAAACTCCTCTTTACATATTGTGTGAATGTGTGTGGCCATTTCATGGCTAAGATATAATAATCTAAGGTTCCATTTTCTTGCACAAAAAGATATTTATATAAATCTCATTAAGAAAGATACTGTCTTTTATTTGTAAGACAAGACTTCTTATGGGATTTTGGTAAGGAGGGTACAATAGATTATTGGATGATTGCAGTGCTAAGGCTGTGTAAAGCCCCCCTTTTCTATCACCACCACCACCACTGCAAATACTATTAAGTCCTAACATACTCATAACAAACATAGTCCAAAAATAAGATATACAATCATAGTGAGAGGAAAATGATTCAACAAAAAATGCTTCATAAATTTACACAATGCTTAACACTTCAATGACAAAAGGCCAGAATTCTAATTTTATGTAAATTTCATTAAATAATGGACATACATAATTGTGTGCCTATCATCATAATTCTTATTGTTTATTTTTATTTATAATTGGCCTGACAGGGTAACTTTATCCCTTCTAAAACTTTTATTGTATTTTAATAAGACCATCTGTTGTTATTAGGTTAATTTTCATCATATTTTTTCCAAAACTTTTAATTAATATGCAAATTATTAGGGAGAAGTAATATTAATGAATATTAGAATTTTTATGCATATAACTGATAACTTCAAAAAATTGTTTCTTATTCATCACTTTATGCTAGAATTCTATTTGATTATTTGATTTTATTTAAAATTTCCAGAATGGAAATTTTATTTCAAAATTTATATTTTTTACTTTGATTTTCACATCATATATAAGTAAAATATAAAATTTTAAAAATATCTAAATGAATTTTTTTAAGACGTCTGTACATTTATTGCTGTTTACCATCCTGTAACCATCAATCACTTGGCCTTGAAGTCCAATTACTTTCGAGTCACGGTTTCAACTGCATATATACTAGAATAAAGAATAGACGATAAATGGTTTATAAATTAAAATAAAACGCACAAATATAGTTAATATTTATTAATTACATAACAGTTAGTCATTATTGCATATTGCTGTGTGAATTAAACCAACTTTCTGATATGAAAATAAACTGAAAGCTTTGAAGGCAAATGGAGATGGCATACTGTTTTCTCACAGTCGTCCAATGAATACAACTGTGTGATGTTTATGCTAAACAATTTTCTCCTTCTATTTGTTAAATATTAGTCTACAAGATAATATTAGAGGCATGCTAAACAGAAAATAAAGGATTATTGATTAAAAAAATGGTAGATGCTGCAATTTAGTAGAATGCAAACAAATGATACAAAAAAGTAAATTTTGTTAACAAAAATGAATATGCTTTCTTTAAAATACTTTAATTTTCATTAAAATTGAAAAATAGTTTAAGATTTTATAAAAGGAAAATGAAATATAGAGAGTTATATTCTTTTATGAAACTAAATTTGTCAAAATTTGAAATTTTTTTTTACATGATCATAGAAAACATGACAAAAGGAAGATATCTCAAAAGTTTCACCTAGATACCTTAAAAATAAAGGAAATATCATAATTTATAAAAATATGCAAATTTTCAAATTTATACATATTAATGAAATATTTAAGTTAGATGAATTAAAACTACAGGTCTTACAGATTATCCCTTTGCATGTTAATGATGGCATATGCTGCACATGGCAGCAACAATAGAATTTTATAACTGCAATTTGGCCAGTCCTAATCAATTTATTGCAGTTATATTTACAGTTTTCAAAAAATAGCATAATGAGTTTCTGATCATGGTTCCTAAGAAATTTTGGCCATAAAACCTTTATTTTAAATGAAAATTATTATGAAAATTTATATTATTGAATATTTTTCAGAAAATTAGCTTTTTTCTTTCTTTCTCTATATTCTACATTACTGAGTTCATGTTGTTTGGATTGTATGTTGAAATAAAGTTAATTACAGAAATTTTTTGCAAAAATTAATTTTTTATAAGATAAACTATAAAATCTTAAAATTTAAAAAAATTATTATAGATAATACTAAAATTTTGCTTAATTCTATTAAAATAGGTAATAATTTTTATTAGTCATCAATTTTTTGCTTCATTTTTGCAGTATTTTTATCAAAAACTGAGAAAATACTGATCTAAACAAAGATTTGCCATTAAATTTCTTTATTCTTTATTGTTGCCATTACTTTCTCATGCTTTTCCTGCTAAGCTTACTACATATCACAAAGTGAAGAATGGGAAATAACGTAGGAGTACACCTTTGGTCAGTCCAATTAGAGCAAAGTAAAGATTATTATAGCTATTTGTTTATGAAAGGAAATGATTTTTGATTTTGATTTTTTACATTAGATTTGTTTGATATAAATTCAAAAATTTATAAAAATTGAAAAATTATTGAAAAAAAAAAAAAAATATATAACTATAAATTATTAATAAAAATGACAATATTTCAATAAATTTATGTAGAAAATATCAATAAATATAAATTATTAATTAAAAATGACAATATTTCAATAAATTTATGTAAATTGTAAAGTAATTACACAACACATCTTAATTAATATTCATTAATCAAAATTTGCATATTAATTGGGACTTCATAACTTTTTGAAAATATGGACAGATTTTCTTCATTCAGAGCTTGTTTTATTCAAAGACTAGCTGCTATCCAAAAATAGCAATTATTTTATTGGATGGCTAAATATTCATATAAAAAAATTGTTTTTTTGATGATCTTATATATGGAATGAAAATATGAAAAATATAAAATTGTTAGAAAAAATACTTATATTGTTAGAAAGAGGATAAAAATATATAATAAATTGTAAAAATTTCCAAAGATTTTGATGAAAACTAACTGAGATATGACAATTTTAATTTTTTGCATATTAATTAGGATTAATTACTTGGCCAGTTTTGTTCATATTCTCATTCTTTAACTCTTTCATCACATAATAGATTAATAGTGTTAATATGTTAAGTCTTTAAACAAGATGGCCAATTTCTGGTAAAGAATGCTGAGTAACATTCGGGTTTAACTGCTGTGCAATTCGATCACGCCGAGCGTTGCGGAATGCGAGAGTTGCATACACTCAAAAAGGGAATCAGTACTTTTTGGGGATGATAGATTAAACCAGGGCTTGGATTTTTGGGGGTTCAAAAAGGTTTCAGAAATTGGTTCTTAGGTGCCATATCAGTAGCTGTGTATCCTTTTCTGTCTCTCACTTTAACATCCCCTTCCCCACAGAATCACCCGCCTAACTCGCACCCCGCACCACCACCCTGCCACTAACGCAACCATCCACCTCTCTTTTTAACGCCCTAATCAGCCTCGCTCCCTCTCACTGCCCAATTGCATACTGTACCTAACATAATTCGCACACGAAAAAAATCTCTGCTATTGCTTGAGCCTTGAACCCATGACATAATGCACACCATATCACCCTCTAGCCAACCATGTTACTGAGGCTTGTTGCTACCATAGCTGTTCAGAGTTAGCATATAAATAATGATAATCACACAATATGTAAAAAGGACAAGCACATTAATTTGCATAAAACACACAACAAACTCCACACAAAAAAGGTTTTAGATTCGATTGCCTGGCATCGCATAAAAATTGACAAAAATACGTTAATATTCATATACACATCACAGCACATCTAATTTATATAGGTCCACCAGCTGCACAGAACCATGCACAAGAATATAGCAGCAATCGCGACCAAATGACGACAAACGTTTACTTGAAGAGCAGATAAGGTGCTTTGGTTAGCCTGCATGGCAGAAACAATGAAGAGCAATGCACATGTCAAAGCTAAAACAAGAAAGCACAACATATCACAAAAATGGCACATACATTGGAAGTGTGTCCAACTCAAAACGCCCCTGCTAAAAATAAAATAATCCCAACAAGGTAAGCATCATGACTTTGTTTAATGGTTTCATTGACAGATAAACATGCTATACCTGCCATAACAAAAAATACAAAATAACATTTCCTTAGAATGGCTGACACGGCACCACAAGAATGCTGTTCACAACAACAAAGACATAGGGATATTGACGCAAGCCGTATAGAGAAGGAACAGTTAACAAACCTCATTACCAATATCACATCGTACAAGTTCAAGGATGTTTTCAGCTCACAAAAAAAAACCATAGAGACATGCATTCATTTAAAACTAGTAACAAAAAGATTGGCATCAGAAAAACTGCCTTGCCCGAAATGCAATGGTAAGAAAAAAATATTTTTTTTATTTCAACCAACACATAAAGAAAGGAATTCCAACTAATAAATATCAAAAATTTTGAACAGGACAAACGACAGAAAAATCTACCGGAGACAACTTTCTCGGATTTGTTTACAGGTGCTCAACAAAACACTTACATAAACTATACAACAAAAAGGGATTTCCAAGAACAAAAAAAAAATTTTGCCACGGATACGTATCACAGTTAAAAAATTCCTTTTTTTTGACAACACCAACACACACATCATAAAGGTAAGCTTAAAACCATAAAAATACATTTTAAATTTAGTCAAAGCAATTATAAAGTGCCATTATCATAGACAATATAATAACATGCAAAACTTTGGAAGGGGAAGTAACTAAGAAAATAATTCACATATTTCCAATCGCATAGATATTCTGCCTAATTTATGCATAGTGCATCAAGATGCCAATAGCAACAACCTACCTGGAGTGCAAAGTAACTAAGAAAATAATTCACATATTTCCAATCGCATAGATGTTCTGCCTAATTTATGCATAGTGCATCAAGATGCCAATAGCAACAACCTACCTGGAGTGCAAAGTCATAAGAGAAACGGCTATCAACTATTATTCGCTAATAAGAGAGGTGACCGAGGTGATAGTATCACACCTTCAATATAAAATAGGAGGGGAAGGGAAAACGGTAGAGGTAGGCTTTACAAACACCTCTCCATTCCATATAAAACTAAACAGTATTAAAAGGATAAAACATATCTGCTAAACATAACCACATGTGGACAAGACTTACATACAAAGATGAAAATATAACCGAAGAAGGCACACAGCATCGCTCATGCTAGTACTATTCAGCATATACTGCAGAGAAACCAACGAGGGCTTTTACTGGCACAAGTATCCAAACAAAAATAATAATAAAAAATTAAGCCTAATTATCCAATAAAAAAAAATATGTTTGTACATGCTCTTAATTTTAACAGGTACCAAACAAATCAAGGCGAATATTATGGGCCCATCTATATAAATACATTGTACCAGGAAGCACGATCATAAGTGACTCAGCCCCACAATATACAGGATGTGAGGTAGATTCTCAGGATATCAAGAACACTTAAAAATTGACCACAGCAAAGAGGAAGCAGAAGATAATAAGAAAAAATAAATAAATAAAAGAACAACATAGCACAGGTCAGAAATCATGTCATTTACAGACTTTTTTTAACATTTCAGATTAGTCGATACAGCAAATAGAAAGATACACACACAGAATATTGAAATTAGAAACAGGCACATCAAGGCAAGCTAGAAAAATATGACAAGGACAAAATGCCCAAGCACAAAATAACAAATAGCAAGGCACATAACACTAAATGTAACATACACATAAAAACTAAAACAACAACAAATATATTTTTTCAGAGCATAATAAAATCAACAAAAACAGACAGATTCGTACAACAGTATATGTGAGAGTACACATACCGCTCACATTTCCTAGCAAATAAAAACAAATCAGGTGAAAAATTCATGCAGTTAATAAGCGACATATGAAAGGTCTATCCAGGCAGAGGAAAAACAAAAATGGAATTTTAAAAAATCAGAACAGCAACAGAATACAATTGGACATCGCTTTACATCCAACTACAAGAATGAAACTCTGCACCAGCATCACATGACAATGTAAGTACACAGATAGAAAGAAACAAAATATATAATAATAATAATAATAATAACGCTACCATTTTCTCCCTACAATTAACCCAGAAGTAGCAACTTGCTAAAATCAACAATTACGAGGAGAAAAAACATTGAAAGAACACTCACTAAAAAGGAAATGCTACCATTTTCTCCCTACAATTAACCCGGAAGTAGCAACCTGCTAAAATCAACAATTACGAGGAGAAAAAACATTGAAAGAACACTCACTAAAAAGGAAATAGTTCAGAGAAAAAATGACAAAAAACGCAAAAGCAAAAACTAACATCAGGATAAATAATACGCAATATACCTGTTAAAATAAAATTTTTGTGGCACTCTACATCTTCTTTCTAAACCTTAAACACCACTAATTCCACATCGGGGCAGGGAAAAACAAGAATTGCACGACGCCAGCGCAACACGAACAAAGCGCGATGAATAAACGCAATCAACCCATAGAAACAGTCCAAAAAAATGCACGGCAGTTAAACCTGAATATTACCAAATGCTGTCTCTCATTTAATTTTTTTTTACTATACTACCCCTTATATGATTTTAATATACTAAAAATCTAAAAATATTTTTAGTAGGTTAGCCAGTTTTTAATATACTGCCTACAAAAATATCTAAAGATTATAAAATGAACTTGTTGAAGGAAGAAAAATATCAATTTAAAAGTTAAAATTTTATATTTTTTAAAAATTTAATCTGATATATATATATTAAATGTTGTGTTTTTAATAAGATAGAAGTTTATTTTAAGAAGAATGGCTAAGTTTATAATTATATTTTTATTTATTGTGTGGTAATACTCACCTCTTTCGTGATTCTAATAAAAGTCCATTGATAATATAGAAATCTGCTAAAAAAGGACCAACCATTTCCTGAAATAAAATCAATCAATAATTAATATAATAATGCAGAAATCATTTTATTAATAAAGAATAGTTTTGATCTAAAAATTAAGAATATCAAATAAATTTTTTATATTATTAAAAATAAATTTTTATTTTCATATACAGGTAGTCCTTGATTTATGTCAGGGTTCAGTTCGAACTCTACCATCGTGAGTTGGAGCAGTCGTAAATTGTAATGCCGAAAATTTATGAATTTGTTACTACTAAATTTATTTTAAAACACACAATGAATACAAAACTATAAGAACCAGACATAAAAAAAAGGACCTTTCTATATATTAGACCATTGGATCAGGGACTCAAACCATGGAAATGAATTGACCAATCATAGGATTTACTGATTACATCACTTCAGTAAATACAAGTGTTCATAGATCAAGACAGTCATAAGTCAAGGACTATCTGTATTTTCTTATAAAATTAAATAATGTTTTTCATATTCTATCTTATTGTATTTCTCATTTATTGGCATATTTGGTTTCTATAACTACAAAACTGTCTTAGTTTTCCATAAATATTTGAATTAAATATTTTAATCCAAATAATACGACTTAGTATTACAATAATTTTCTTAAGCTCTAAACTACTGTAATATACAAAATAATTTATTGATCGTCTATAAATAAAATTAAATATGAAAAAATTATAAAAATAAATGGTAATCCAAAGTAAATATTGTTTTGATTATTTATATGTTTAACTCATAAATAAATAAATAAAATCAAGAAAATAAATCTGAAAAATAATTCAGAATTAAGCAATTTAGACATAAAAGCAGTATAGTGAAAGAAAAATATTTTATTTCTTATGGAAGATAAGATTATACATAAACAAGTACAAGCAGTCCTTGACTTACAATTATTTTTACTTACAATATTGATGTCATGATAAAGTTTGCAATTGACTAATGTATTTCACATGGGTTCAAGTCTTTGCAATGGCAATATTTAGAAAGAATCCTTTCTGGTTCTTGGGGTTTTGTGCTTGTTATGTTTACTAAGTTAATGTATAGTGTCTTAGTAAACATTAGTAGAAAGAAATACATAAATTTTGGGTATTTATAACTTACAACTACTCTCTGACTTATGACGGAGTTTGTTTTCGAACTGCACTGTCATAAGTCAAGGACTACCAGTGCTGTATATACTCATGTATAAGATTACAAATTTTTTTTTTGGAAAAATTATATATATATATATATATATATACTTTTACGGCGGAGAACGTGGGAAGTAAGTTAACTCTTCAACTAAAATATAATACGTTAGCATATAAGAAAATAACGATAAATAAATAATAGAGTGCATAATAAAATAAAAATAGGACAGGTCCAAGTTAACCTCCTCACACAACTACTCTCTGACTTATGACGGAGTTTGTTTTCGAACTGCACTGTCATAAGTCAAGGACTACCAGTGCTGTATATACTCATGTATAAGATTACAAATTTTTTTTTTGGAAAAATTATATATATATATATACACACACACACATTAAAGAGCCTTTATTTAAAAGTATAAGACAGCAATTCATTTATTCATTGATATATTAATGTCTGCAAGTTCACTACCTTTCAATGATATAATTTCTATTTCTAGCACTTAGGTAAGATAGTAATAAATAAAGTTGTAATAAAGCTTTCTCGTATCCTACCTAAGTGCTAGAAATAGAAATTGTTTCATTGATATAATAATCAGAATTTGTATTCATTGATATATTAATGTCTGCAAGTTCACTACCTTTCAATGATATAATTTCTATTTCTAGCACTTAGGTAAGATAGTAATAAATAAAGCTTTCTCATATCCTACCTAAGTGCTAGAAATAGAAATTGTTTCATTGATATAATAATCAGAATTTGTAAATAATTTCTTGTGTGATGAATTTTTCATATTTCAATTAAGATTACTTTAACTGGATTATGACAGATTTACTGTATTTAAATACTTACTGTCCTATATTCTCTAAATAACCAACCAGTTTGTGCTCGTGTAAAAGTAATAGATTTTGTTGACATTTGTGCTGCCACAATATCACTGCTCATCAAAATATCTACTTCATCTTCTATTTCAGCTTCAGATTCCTAAATCATAGTGAAAAATAAGATAAATTATTTTTAGAATGATTGTAATCTTTATAATTCAATTAACTTTCACCGAATATTTCATACCTCATATCTTACAATTTGATAAACTTTTAATTTATTATCTAAAACAATCAAGGATTTTGAAGGTTTTGCATCTCCATTAAATAAAAAACTAATATCACCTCTTTCCCATTTCATATCACTGAAATCGACAAGAGTTGTATCTAATCTATTAAAAAAAATAAAATATTTAAATTTCTAATGAAGCATTTAATGAAAAATACTTTTTTTTAAACACAATTCTTTCAATTATTATAAAACATTGGGAAAACAATTTATGTAGGTATGATAACAGAACCATCAGCCTAGACAAAAAATTTTTAATTTCTAAATAATAATGACAATAATATATATATTGTATGATATTGAAAAATGTTAGATTCACATTCATCAGCAAGGATCCATTTGTTGTTCCAATTTGGTCCTTTGAAGTTCTGAAATGTGATTGAAAATGATTAATATAATTAAATAAATATTGAAAAAATTTACCTGATATTTGAACCTTTTTTGTGAATCCGACATATATCTGAAGGCAATATTCTTGATACCAGAGGAACTATAAATGTAAATTTTTAATGATTAATAGATAATTAATATACATATTTTTGATTTGTAATTTGATTGTATTATTATTAAACATAGTTTAAAATCAAAATAAATTATTTGCAATGCTGGAAATCATATTCAACTCAAGATCTAGAAAAGAAATTAAGAAAAAAACATTTGCATAATTTGTCTTGATTTTTTATTAAAGTATATAACCATTATAGTGTGTCAGATGAATTTTAGAAAAAATTTTCCAATATTTTGAATTTCCACAGAAGCATTATTCATTCAAATAGTGAATTAAAAGTTAGAAAAACAAAATTAGAATGCAATAAGAAACTTTCATATTGATAAGCTGCAACAGAAATGTAATTTATCAATATGGTTCCTCAGTGCAGTGTCTTAAATCTGCAACAGAAATGTAATTTATCAATATGGTTCCTCAGTGCAGTGTCTTAAATCTGCAATTTGTCACTGTTTATCATTATACAGTCAATTCTCGTTATTCGCAGATTCCATATTTGCGTATTCAACTATTCATGAAAATTTATTTATAATCACAAAACAGATTTTCGCGGAGCTTTCAAGCTTATTCGCAGACTCCCACTGAGTGGCAAAAATACTGTTACCAATTTAAACTCTCTCTCTAATAAGGAAGTTGTTTGTTACCAAATTTAGTCTATGTATCATTTTGCTACAAGTCTCATTACCTATCCTTGTTCACTACACAGACCGCAGGTAGACCGAAAGCCTGTTCATTTCATCCACAGGTCCCACAGAAGAATGTGGCCCTATGCTTGAACGCAGTCTCAAATTTGAGCACTTAACTTCCTGCGATTTGCTCTTTACACTGAGATTTTAGAAGATCTGAGGCAAAAAGTGATGCAGTTTTTCAATGCAGTTCAGAAAAGACAATATGTCAGCTGCCACATCAAACAACTACCCATCAAAAAAAAAAAAAATGATTTTATTTATTACACAGTTAGTGTTTTAAAAAATTAAAGATTACTGCAATTATAATACTGTATTTAGTACTGTACCCTGCATATATAGTAATTATTTATAAGTACTGTAATACACATTAAATAAGGTGCATTTAAATTGAAAAACACACAAAGCAAGGATGAAAATATTGGAAAGAAAGGTTTGCAGGAACCTAACTTCTATTTTTCCCATAGGCACAATGGTTCAGTATTCGCAAAGAATTTACAGAATGTAACTACCGTGGATAACGAGAATTGACTGTATGTAATTAATAACAAATAACATATTATACATAAAATTATTGTTGATTATATAAATTGCTTGTTATAAATATATCTGGGGAAATACTGTACAATAAAATATCATTAAAATTTGTTTAAAACAGAAATAAAATCAATTAACCAATTTTATAAATATCAACCACAATTTAAAATTTCATTTTATAATACAATATGTTGAAAATTAAAATGATATAGCAAAAAAAATATATTGTAAATGTAGATAGCATTTATCATATTAGAACCATAACAAGATGGCATCTCTGATATAGAATGTCATTATATAAATTAACTTTTATCATGGAAGTTTCTTATATTGGAACTAATATTTTTATAAAGACACAAGATGATATTGCATAATTTACATTTGGCAATTCGTAAGAAGCTCAGTGCTACAAATAAACAAATTTCTTGTTTCATTTCTTAATAAATAATAGAACATTTAAATATAGTACAAATGCATTCAATTTATTTATTTTTTTAATATTTTATGTATATTGTTCATAACTGATTTTTTATAAATTATCCAGGGAAATTAATTGCTTGATTATTTTAGTTAATTGGGAATCTATTGTATTTGATTTTTTTTATAAAATTTAATGAGATGATCAATTCATTAAAGTCAAATTTTTAATACCATTAATTAATCTATAGATATCTGTTTAAAGATGGCCATTCAATTTTCCACAATTACTCTCAGATAACTGATGATTAAATAGAGTAGAGTTAAAATGATCTTTAATGGCTGAACATCATTTCCAAATTTTATGAAAATCAACTATTAATAATGGAGTATAGCACACTTTCCTTCTGAAAGTACATTAAAACAAGAATTCCAGCAAAACTAAAATTGCTATTTTCTAAATGTCATTTGGAATTCATAGATTTTGTGTCCAATTTTAATGTTAATTTAACCAATATAGATATCAGGATGGCATCACATTGCCACAATGACATCATCATCATGATATCATGACAACATAACAATGTATCATGATTTCATAAGTTTGTGTGTGTTTATGACATTCATTATGTCATGATGATGTCACATCAGGACTGACATCATTATGATAGATATCGACAATAGACAGAAAATGTTAAGAAATCAGGTAAACTATACGTTACTTAGTCAAATTAGCCTACATTGTTAACATTTAATTTATATTATTGCCAATAAATGGTGTTAAAAGTATGATAAAAATGAAAATCTATCTTGTAGGATTAAACAATTCTATGGGATTAAAAAATGCAA
Organism: Olivierus martensii; assembly: GCA_000484575.1. Classification (NCBI taxonomy): domain Eukaryota; kingdom Metazoa; phylum Arthropoda; class Arachnida; order Scorpiones; family Buthidae; genus Olivierus; species Olivierus martensii. The sequence goes on from AYEL01063263.1 coordinate 146,587, forward strand.
CATCAAGGTAGCCTTTAATGGCAGAAGATCATTATCAAATTTCATGAAAATCTTAATTCAAAAGTTATTAGTACGGAAACCCACAGAGTAGCAATAAGCATGTCTTATAAGCCTCCATTTCCATTGAAAAGTAAGCTAAAAGTCAAATTTTTCTAATAGTATTTCTTTTATAGTAAATTCTAAAATGAGGTTAAACATTAAATACATCACCAAAATCTTTACATTAATGGTAAATTTCCATTATGATCTTTTCTCAGTATATCACTTTTATGGCAGTACAAAGCATACATGCATCATTTTTCTTCTCTGATTATAGCACAATATGCAAAAAATGTTTTCTAATTAGCTGAGTTGCATCGTATTAACATAAAAGACAAACAATTATTGTAAAACAGTATTTATGTTTACATTTGAGTTTCAATCAGTGCAGCAGTTGGCAAAAAAATAACATGACTACACAATGAGGATGTGTATTTGTTATTTTTTTTACCATCTGCTGCAGTAATTGAAATTCAAATGTGAATCTTTTCTATCTAACTTACAAAGTTAGGTACAATATAAGAATTCTTATATTTAATCAATTAAATATCTAAATATTGTTTAATAATTTTTTCTTTTTATGTTAAGAGTGCAGAATAATTCTTGGTCTACTCTATGAACTTCCATCTTATAATTATAATCAAGCATTACAGTGGATTTTATCATTTTCTTCCTTATTGTTATTTGTTTAAGAGAAGCATCATGTACTGAATTTATTAGCCTAAACCAGGCATGTCAAACTCATTTTAATTCAAGGGTCATTTAAGGAGTCTGTACGATTGCCACGGGCCACATCATATTTAAATTTTTTTTTTTAAATTATATTTTGGAGTAAGGATTCAGAAATATAGACAGGATAATTAAAAACATTGTATAATCAAATGAATATATTACAAAAATATATGATTACTATATAATTGCTTTTAATTATACATATTTTTAAATTTTATTTCTCGCTATCAATCTTTAATTTTCTGTTAAGTGTTAAAAGCTGCATTTTCTGTACAAAACAATAGTTTAAATTAAAATTTTATAAATTCAAATAACCATAACTACTTACATTTTTTAAAGTTAATAACACAACAAATATATCTTTAACAAGCCTGTTACCGCATCCTTTATACACATCCTTCAAAGAGGGATTGTTTGGAACTTGACCATTATATTTATCTATCCAAAAGAATACAGGTTCTCATTTATGGCTTTTTGTTTTCTGGTAAGAAATTTCAGACAAAAAAATGTAGTCCTTGCAGGGAAACACTTAGTTTGTGTCACCGATCTGAAAGATCAGTGTCATCTGTATGTATATTCCAATAAGGCCAATCGAAAAAAAACTCATGCAATTACATTTCATTAAAATCAAACTAGTGGTGTACATAGTATATGACATAACTACAAAGCAAACGTTACTATCTATTATAACATATTGTTTTGATTTTCATTTTAGTTAAGAGCATTGAGGGCCACAAAAAAATCACATCAAGGGCTGCATGTAGCCCGCCAGTTTGACACCTCTGGCCTAAACTATTTCTTATCATAGTATCAAATACTATTATTTTTTTTGGAGAGACCATAATATTTTTTGAGAAGGAAGATTTTGCTATAAAGGGAAAATCATCATTAGTTTAGGTAGCTTGCTTAATCAAATATAGAAATCATTAATAATTTCGGAATTATTTATTTTTATTTTTTTTTAAGATGACAATCATCAGTTACCTTTAAAGCTATTAGTAACCGTTTCATTAAATAATTTAAACCAGTCAAATTCATCCCTAGTTTATTATTTTTTAACTAAACTGTATTTTAATAATTATTAATTTAGGCTATGGTAATAGCTATTGGATTAATAATTATTTATTTTAATTTAGACTAAAATTGCACTATTTCTTAATTAATAATTAAATCTTAATTTTTGACTGAATTCCTTAAATAAAAATTTTCTTTGGTATGAAGTCAAACCAAGAATTTTTGAATATCCTTCGAATTATTTTGGAAACTAAATCAAAAATTAAAGTTCAATTATTAATTAATAGAGGCATCTCCTCAGCCTGAATTAAAATAATTATTAACCGAATATATCATGGGCACCAGTTGGGCACTATAGTGTAAATTAATAAATTATTATTGAAATGTAGTTTAGTTCAATAATATTACACTAGGGGTGAATTTAGCTTGTTTAAATTATTTTAATTTAAACAAGCTAAATTCACCCCTAGTGTTTAGCTTGTTTAAATTATGTTATTATAATTATGTTATTATAATTTGATTAATATTCCCTAGTTAGATTTAATTATGATATATTTGGATCAAGTCAGATAATATGTCTGCCCAAATTTGCTTATTTAGTTAGCTTATTTGTGAATGCTAATATCAGCCTAGTCTGAAAAAATGTTCTAAATCAGTATGTAATCTTTCCGAAATGGAAATATGCCAGTTGCTTGGTATTCTAACTGGTTAAGAAGTTAGGAAAGATACCTGAAATTCCTAGTTAGATTCTTGGACAAGGCAACTTTTTTGTTTCAGGAATTTAGTCAAAAATATAAAGTTCAATTATTACTTAACAGATGACACCACTTTAGCCTAAATTATTAATTAAGTTGAGGACTACCTGTAATTATGACAACAATGTCCTTGACCAATGATTTGATTTACAGAAATCATCCTTTTTGTATCTGGTTCTCATATTTTTGTGCACATTCAATTTATTACAAGAGAGTGGAATATTATAATAAATATCGGTAGTGAGAAATTATAAATTTTGGGCATTTCCAATTTACAACTACTCTGAAATAGTTTGAGTTATATTCAGTCACAAGTCAAGGTCTAACATTGTTAAAATACAGTTTAGTTCAAAAATATTAAAAAAAAGTTTATTGAAAACAAATTATAAAGTTTTCAATAAACTTATTCTAGCTTAATTAATAGAAAATAGCAGTTTTCAAACTATTTACATAATACAGATATCTCTTGGTTTACAACAGTTACTGGAGTCATGAAAACTGTTAAGTGAAAATTTGTAAATCAAAAACTCATTTCCATTAAGTCTAATGTAAAAATTTTTAATTGGTTTCTGGATACAAGAAAGTCACTGCCATTTTACCTATTAATATTAAAAAAATTTCAAAAGTATTAATATAATTATGCATATTACAATACAATAAAATAGATTTACAATAGATATTACCTATTTAAGCTATTATTTGCCATTTGACTTTGAATTTCAGAGCCACTAAAGTGCAAAGTGATCTTTGAATTCGAATCTAATAAGGCAATAAACTTTCCAATCACTGTGGTTTTATTTATTAGTTAAAAGTTTTCAAATTTTCATGAAATATTTGTCTGAAATTTATGTAATTCTCAAAATTCTTCATTATACTAAATTATTAGCAAAAATAAATCAAATCAAATTTTCTAAATGTTAGTATTGAAGTTTTTTAATTCTATTTATTAAAAATTCATTAATCATAAAATTTATGATGTTATTTTGATAAAACTAATAAACACAAAATAATTTATTTATTTAAATCATTACATTAGTTAGATTAGAGATTTTCTAACAGAACTACAAAATATTGTCATTGTTCAAATTTATATATATGGATAAAAAAATATATTAGAGATTTATACAGCTGAAATAATGTATAATCATTATTTTATAAAATTAATGTTATAGGTATATAGTTGTAAAGCCATTGAAAAATGCAGAAAGTATATCACAAATACTTATATTATCAGTGCAAGCCAAGTGCTGGATTTTGATACCAGATCCTCTAATTAATGTGGAAGTAAATTTTATTTTAAAAACAACAATGGTACATAAAATAAATTTGATGTATCTGACACAATTAATGAAGAAAATAATGAAGAAAAAGCACTGATTTAAACAAAATGCATTGGATAACTGATTGATAATCAAATAGTTTTTTGCAAAAGCAAAAGTTTTTCTTGGCAAAATGAAAAAGTGATATAGATTTTTGCTCTTCACTAAATTATAAATCCTCCATTTACAAATTTTCAAACAGAGATATCTGTATCATGAAGATAACAAAAACAAACAAATACAGCACTATTTAGCACCTTTTACTCTGCTAAATAGTGCTGTATTTGTTTGTTTTTGTTATCTCCTAGTGTAGCAGAAGTTATGAACACTTTCATTTACTGTATCATGAAAAATTACAACCATTAATACTAGATAAATACAATTATGAAAAAAATTATTATTCTAATAAAAGTATAATGTTACTAACTTTATAAGATAATATAAGAATTACATATTGTTTGATCCTCTAATTATTATTTTACAACATTTTTTGTCTTTATGTTTTATTGAATACAGGCTAAAATGCTTGGTTTGCTCTTTATTTTGAATTCATTTATGCATTAAACATTTTTATATACAATCAATTACACTTAATTGGGACCTGTTGGGACTAATCTATTTTGGCCCAATTAAGTGGCTGCCCCAATTAAACAAACTAATAATAAATTCTAAAATAAAATATCTAATACATAGGTAAATAAATAAGTAGGTAAAAATAATAATTAGGAACCTATTTTAATAAAGCATTAAAATAGGTATCTAATTATTAGCTTTTTAATGATCTGTGACTTCACCTTTAACACTGGGCTGCTGATATTCACATCTCTCCTGCTAACTATAGAAAACCATTTGATCTAATATTTCTTCAATTTCTGGATTCTTTCCATCACACTTTCTTGTGGATGTTCCTGGAATTTTTTTCTGTAATGCCCACTCCTCATACAGTTGATTTTCTTGTTGTAGAAGATGCACTATGGTAGATTTTGGTACACCAGTTATATCACTGAATCTACAATAGCTTGTATTAAATGGCTGGCTTTTAATTTTATTCAGCAAAGCAATTTTTACTTGGAAGTGTAAAATCATTTCTTGACATCTTGACAAAGATTTAAAAATTTTAAATAAAATCGACACTGTAAATGATTGTCTAGTACAGTATATAGTAACAGTAGACTCTTAAGCAGACGTTGGTTGACATACTTTCGAAAATCCCTAAAATATGTCAAAAATTGCTAAAATTCTTTTTCTGCTACTGTCCCAATTAAGCATTTAAATTATATATTAGTTTATTAGTTTGGTTTTCTGTTCTTTGAGATTTGGCCCAAAATAATTAGGTACCAAAAAAGCAGCTGCCCCAATTAAGCGGAATCGACTGTACATAAAATTATAGCCATAATCACTGATAAATACTGCAAACCACTTACTGATTGTTGTGTATCACATTTGGGAAAGTGCTGATGTAAAATATACTAAAACAAATTTTTTTAATAAGAGAAATATTATTATTATTTACCCCAACTCTGAAAGTCCCATTTCAATTCCATAAAAAAATCACCCATCTGATTTAATGCACGAATTAAGTCAGGTCTTCTTAATTCCATTGCTTCACGTGATTGGGATTTCAATTTTCTTAGTAAAGATGCAACTAAAAAAATTTATTTTAATTAACAATCAAGGATTATTAATTAAACTTTTATCTATAATATTTAAAATTACAGATATATGAATAAAAAAGATTAACTTAACCAAAATAATCCTAAAGATATCAATCAATTTTTAATAATTTTTAAAATTTTTAATATGCTATTCTATACATTATTTTTAAACATGCAAAACTTTTTTAATCCAAACATTACTAAATCAACTAAACTCCTGTGGATTATTTTGAAAATAAATTATAATAAATAATTATTTTTCATAAATTAGGACTATAATCATAAATTTAGTAACGATATCAAATTTAAATAAAAACATTTTTGCATATTTTCTAATGTCACATTTGCTCTCAAAAATTATATATTATTCATACTACAACAACAAAATTTTGTTGAAATCTATAAATATCATATTTCCCATTAGAAAAATTTTTAAATGTTTACTTTTCTTCTTATGATAAAGAAGAAAAGTAAACATTTACTTTCAAAAATTTAATTAAAAACATTTTTGGCTGTTTTATAAAGCAATTAAGTGCTATAAACTACTATATTAACTAATTTCCAGATATTATCATAGTAGTAACGGCACAAAACAGCAATTGATAAATAACAACTAAAATTTAATGTAATGTTTTCAGTTGCTATACAACCATCATCAGATGCTGACTGTATAAACAATGTTTGTTTACATGTAATTTAAAAAAATATTTTGGCAATTAAAAAAAATTTAGCACTCACTATTAAAAGGGCATATTTTCAATAATTATACACAAAAAAAACCAATTTGCAAAAACTGAGTTAATAAAATTAGGATTGAATTTTATCAATTTTTTATTCCACTTCCTTGACATGTCTACACGTCAACAGCAGCAACTCGGCTAATAAATCTTTTTTATTCTAAGTGAAAATTAAATTTTTGAATTATCACAAAGTTTTCTTATAATCTATTATTTTATTCCACTTCCTTGACATGTCTACACGTCAACAGCAGTAACTGGGCTAATAAATCTTTTTATTCTAAGTGAAAATTAAATTTTTGAATTATCACAAAGTTTTCTTATAATCTATCTTAGTATTAATTCTTTCAGAATACAATCTTTAATGGTATATCAAGAAATAATCAAGTATTTGAACAGCACTGAGCTATCAAACAATGGAGAGAATCAATTTTCCAATTCCAGAAAGACAGTGGGGAGAAGTCTAAATCTAAGTCATTGATCCCCATCCTTCATTTGACAGTTGATTCACAGAATATGGGTGACCCATGATGGATGCAAGAATAACCCCATCAAGTGAAAAGCCGTATTAAAGTGAAAAAAGAAAAAGAATCCTACAAAGATACTTTTTCAACATACATTAATAATTTTATAGAAAAATTTCATGACTTCTCCAAATTAGGATATTAAAATCAATCTCTCATAAATAATCTTCACTTTTGTGAGAGAATCAATGGAATAACTGTCATTCTATATTTAAAAAGTCAATATTTGTTTTCTTTGTTGATGCTCTAGTTTTCTTTCAATTTTAATTCAGTTTATGGTACTAATTGGTTATCTCCCCTACCAGTTAGCCATCTAGCAAAAATTTGAAATAACACTTATCTAAATACCTTCACAACCAGTCTAATTTATTACAAAATAATTGAATAATGCAAATTTTAGTCCACTGTTAAGTTAGAATGCAGTTACAAATTAAAAAGCTTAAAAGATAGCTTAAGGTTGAGTACTGAACTCCAAAATTATCATGCTATTGCTATAACTGAAACATGGTTAACTGAAAGTATTTAATAATGAATTCTCTTCTCATTACTATAACGTTTGATACTCATTACTGAAAATGAATTTCTATCTCATTACTATACTGTTTTTAGAAATGATAGACAGACACATGGTGGAGGAGTACTTTTTAGAAATTCATTTTCAGTAATGAGTATCAATCTCATTACTATACTGTTTTTAGAAATGATAGACAGACACATGGTGGAGGAGTACTTTTTCTGTTACATAAATTTAAATCGAAGATTCTGCAAAATATAACTGCATTGGAAATTTTAAAAATTCAGGTTATTTTTAATGAATATTCAATATTTTTTGTTACTGTTTATCTCCCTCCTCCTTTGACAATTGAAGTTATTAACATGTTAGATTTAGAGATCGAAAATACTAATAGATTTGTAAGTGAGAATGATATTATTGTCATCTTGGGTGACTAATATTTCTAATTATCATCTCAATTTTGATTATACTTCTACTGCATCTACAACTGCTTTGTTGGATATTATGACTTATAATAATTACACTCAATATTGTAGTTTTCCTACTAGACAAGAAAATTACTTAGATCTTTGTTTTTCTAATAGAGAAATATCAATACAAAGATGTGCTAACTTGATCCCATCTGATCATGATGCTATGTTGTGCCATTTATCGCGTAGAGGTTCTTCAGGTAACATTCCTTTATTTCATAATTATGATTTCAATACGGCAGATTGGCCCTTATTTAATCAATGTATCGCAAATTTAAAAATAGATTGTTCTGATTTAGATAGCAATAGACTTACTGACGAATTTCTGGATCAGTTGGATAATTTCTGATAACATCCCTATTACAGCTCTGGATCTAATAAATTTCCCGAGTGGTTGGGCAGATTGGCCCTTATTTAATCAATGTATTGCGAATTTAAAAATAGATTGTTCTAATTTAGATAGCAATAGACTTACTGACGAATTTCTGGATCAGTTGGATAGGATAATTTCTGATAACATCCCTATTACAGCTCTGGATCTAATAAATTTCCCGAGTGGTTTAATAATGATTTGATTTCTTTATTATATAAAAAAACCAAGTTATGAGAGGTCATTTAATACTTCTCATTGTGATATAAATCTATTTGATCAATATAAAGTTTTAGAGGCTAAATGTATTACCTTAGAAAAACGTTTAAAAGATTATAACTAATTTTAAATAAATATTCATCTTCTTAACAATCCTTCTAGTGGTATTAAAGGCTTTTGGAAATACTACAGGGAATACTCAAAGAAATTTGATGAAATATTATCTTTTAGTTTTAATGGTCAGGATGTTCCACAAAATGAAGTGTCCAATGCATTTAATAATTATTTTAGTGGTGATATCTATCATTCTAATAGTGATTCACTGAAATTAAGTTCTTTTTTTAATAATAATGCGTTTTTAACCCAATGTTCTTTCTTTCCTATAACTCAAGAAATTGTAGATGCTATAGATCACTTAAAACCATCATATTTTTATACTAAAAATAATCCATTTTCTGTATTATTTAAAAACTGTAGAGATACTGTTTCATATATTTTATTTGATCTATTTCAAGTATATTTTTCTACATCTGTTTTTCCAGTTATCTTGAAAAAAGTTATAATAAAACCTATTTTTAAAAAAGGTAACAAACTTGATTTACAAAATTATAGACCAGTCTGTCTTTTACCTTGCATAACAAAAATTTTGGATAAGATTATTTATAATAGATTGCTCCATTATTTTACTAACTAGATTCCTTTATCTGATTTTCAGCATGGATTTACTCCTGAACGTTCTATTGAGTCTAATTTAGTAATTTTTCAGGATATTGTCACCAGGAATACTGATCTTAAATTTCAAACTGATACAATTTATATAGATCTGTATTCCTTTATCTGATTTTCAGCATGGATTTACTCCTGAACATTCTATTGAGTCTAATTTAGTAATTTTTTGGGATATTGTCACCAGGAATACTGATCTTAAATTTCAAACTGATACAATTTATATAGATCTGTCAAAAGTGTTTGATTAGTTCCGCATTCTTTCTTATTACGTAAACTGAAATTATATGGTGTTGATATTTATTATCAGTTTTTTTATGATTATTTTACTGCTTGTTATCAAACGATGCTTTTTAATAGTATTTTCTCTGGTTACAAAAATATTTTGTCTGGAGTTTTTCAAGGGTTTGATATTTATCATCAGTTTTTTCATGATTATTTTACTGCTTGTTATCAAACGGTGCTTTTTAATAGTATTTTCTCTGGTTACAAAAATATTTTGTCTGGAGTTTTTCAAGGGTCTTGTTTGGGCCCTTTTTTATTTACTATTTATATTAATGATTTATTATTTTCTATAAATTTATTTTATCCTTCTGTTAATATTCTTTCTTACGCTGATATAAAAATATTTCATAAAATTTGGGGATTAGATGACTGTAATTGCTTAATTCTGCCTTATACTTTATTTCTTAATGGTTGTTTGAAAATGGCTTAAAATTAAATGAGGATAAAACATTAATTACATCTTATACCCTTTCTAAGAGAATTTCCTATTCTTATACTTTGGATAAGAGACATATAAGTTATATAAGTTGTTTAAAGGATTTGGGTGTATTCTTTTCTGATAATTGTAAGTTTGATCAATACATAGATTATATATCATATGTAAAGCTCTTAAACTATTGGGATTTATTATGAGATTTACCAAGAATATTAATAATGTTTTTATTCTAATATATTTATTTAAAATTATTGTTTGTTCTTTAGTTGAATTTGCTTCTTCGGTTTGGTCTCCATCTAATGATTTTATAGGTTTAAACAACAGATTGGAACAAGTTTCTAGAAGATTTGTTAAGATAATTTTGGTGCTTCTTCAGTTTGGTCTCTGTCTAATGATTTTATAGGTTTAAACAACAGATTGGAACAAGTTTATAGAAGATTTGTTAAGATAATTTTGTTTAGAAATAATATTTCTTATCATCGTTCTGAATATAGTTACTGGTTCCAAAACCTAAATACGAAGTCCCTCAAACATCGTAGGAATATACATGATGTCAAATTGTTTTTGAAAATTTTAAATGGAAATCTTAATGTAACGTATTTTAACGATTTCATACTTTTTAATCATCCAATATACAATTTACAGGGATGTAGTACTTTTTATATTCCTTATTCTAGAACTAATGTTAGAAAATTTTCTTTCTTTATACATGCTATTTATTTATATGAACAAACTGTTGCATATTTAAACTTGATTTTTGTTTACTTTTTGTGTAATTATTGTTATATTTAATTGCACCTTTGTATTTATTGTACATATTGCATCTAAATAAATAAATAAAATTATTTGTATTTCTAATTATCCATGTAATGACAACTAAATATTGTATTCTTTGAGCAGGGGACTGTGGTTTACTTTGAATATTGAATTAATTAAGTTTTATTATATAGACTTTGTATATTATTATTATTATTATTATTATTAATTGCATATTTAAACTTGATTTTTGTTTACTTTTTGTGTAATTATTGTTATATTTAATTGCATCTTTGTATTTATTGTACATATTGCATCTAAATAAATAAATAAATAAAATTATTTGTATTTCTAATTATCCATGTAATGACAACTAAATATTGTATTCTTTGAGCAGGGGACTGTGGTTTACTTTGAATATTGAATTAATTAAGTTTTATTATATAGACTTTGTATATTATTATTATTATTAATTATTATTATTATTAAAATCTTACTTGTCTGTCTGTCTCCATAGCTAATAGCTTCTGCTAATGGACTCCAGCCATAAATATTCTTCATTTTCACTGGTGCTCCATGGGCTAATAATAGTTGCACACATTCTAACAAATAAATTTTATTTTATAATATATACTAAAAATTCTTTTTTAAATAATTTAATATGTAATTTCATTAGTAATATAGTGTTAAAATAATTTCCTATTTTCATTTAATTCAATTGAATACTCCATACTTATTATAAGTTGAATCTTGATTTTCTGGCACTCTCAGTTACAGAGTATTGCCAGATTAGCTGTTTTGTCAAATCAATAGAGGTCACATAATAAGTCATCAATACACTTCTAAATCATTAATTATATCCATCTCATATCTTTAAAGCACAACAGGTCATTATAAACTTAAATATATATAATAAAATGTGATTATTTGAAGCAGGAAGCTTGTTATAATTGAATTATTATTTCACTAGACTGACTAGAATTAGACTAATGTATTAGTTATACACATTATTCATTATATCTATGAATGAAAATGTAAACATGCTTAAGAATGATTTTGTGCATAAATTTGTTTACATATGCATTATATCTCCCTTAATTCCTTCCTTTTTTGCTCTATTTTTTTGATGCCCTGCATGATGAAAAAAGAAAATTATGTGAATTTTTAAGAAGGTAACAGAATATTGTCATATAAATTACATCCTGCAGGCCATCAAAAAGATGGCCTGCAGGATGAAAAAAGAAAATTATGTGAATTTTTAAGAAGGTAACAGAATATTGTCATATAAATTACTTTTATTTTAGAATTCAAACATGTCATTTCTATTTTTATTTTTGTTCTTATATTTGAACTAAAAAGATATTTTTAAGAAAAAAAAGTTAAAATAGAAGTGACACATTTGAATTCTAAAATAAAAGTAATTTATACGATGATACTCTCTGCTGAAAATCCACAATCTTGTTTACATTTCTACATAATGATTTCAGTGTACAGTATTTTAAAATATTACACTTGATATTTATAAAAAGTAATTTATACAATGATACTCTCTGCTGAAAATCCAATCTTGTTTACATTTCTAATACAACTAAGCACTGTATAGATTTATGATATATTTTCTACATAATGATTTCAGTGTACAGTATTTTAAAATATTACACTTGATATTTATAAAAGCAATTCTTTTTAACAAATTACAATGTAAAGAAAATATCATATTTTCCCAGACACATTTATATAACAGGTAGTCATTTTTTTATTACTTTTTAATATAGATGAGAGCAGCACTGTCTACAGAGATATATAAAATACAGTTAATTTATGAATTATGAGCTGGGATAATGATCTGTACTTCTGGCAGACTAGTGTTGACTGATTGTATTTCCATTTCAATCATTGCCATAAAATTTTTTTCACATACTAGTTTTGTCTTACTTTATTTTTAAGTCACTATTTCAATAATACTTCTTTGTAAATTTAAAATAGTAAAAAATCTCTATTAAAATTTCTCTGATAATTGCTAATGGATATATCTTATTATAAAAAAATCAAGTTCAGAAAATACACAAATTTTAATATTTTTTTCAAATCTTGAGAAGAAAATTACAGGAGAAAGAATTTCACTAAATACAATAATTACAAAGATAATTTATAAAATTGTGCATTCAAACAAGAATTTGGGTGACATAATTCAAGATCAAAGATACAATTATTTCTATTGTGAAATCCAGCAAACCTTAATAAAATAACTGAATAGTTATTTTAATTAATAGAATTTTATAGTTATTGAAATTAATTTTTGGATATAAATTTGAAATATACAGAGAAAAGAGGGAAAGTAGAAGGATCAATTTCAATTATGAAACTAGATTACCTTATTGTTTGACAAAAGGCAATGTAATTGCCTCTTCTTGAAAAACAAAAATAAAAATACAGGACAGACAACAGTCTATCAAGACAGAAATAAAGAAGACATTCAAGAATAAAGTGGGAGAAATGTACTGCAGAAGGGTGAATCAATGTCTTGTTCTGACACTAGTCATCTGACGAGGACTAGGGAATGAAGATAAAAGATAATGGAGGAATAAAGTAGGTTTCTTTTTTACTCTCTCTCCAGATATGATCTCCTGAATCAAATAACTCTCTATTGTTCAAGGAAATCTATAAAGCCTTGTTAAATTATAGATCTCTATTGTATATTTCAATCTTGGACATTTGGTATATCCAAGATTGAAGTATACAATAGATTTGGCAATTAACTTTTGATGTGGTAATTAGTTTTAACGAAATAGGTCAATCTTGTATTTTATTTCCTGTTTGTTTAGAATGCTTTTCTGAATCAACTCTCCTCTCTTGGATCTCTGCGTCACTTATTCACAACCTTTATTCGAAATATAATATTAATTTGAATCATTTTTTATTGGCCATCTGTTGTGGGATTCTCATACTATGTTTAATACTACAATAAAAAACATATGGTAAAAATAAGGGCTCATTTTACTGTATATACAGTGAAATACATATTACTGCCAAATTTGAAATTTTTTAATTTGATTCTACTTTTTATTGCAAAGTATGTTAAATATGATAAAGAATCATATCTAGGATATTTATAAAATTTTCAGATATTGCATCTAAAATATAAAATATATTAATATTGATGATTTAAAGTTTATAACCGATTAAAGGGGGTGTCAGATTATCAGTGTTCAGAAAATTGAGGTTCAATCTGTATAATATTTTTATGATAAAATGATGCACAGGCTACATTACTGACCATCAAGAGACTGATCATTTGCCTATTTTAGTACTTTTCCTTCACTTCTTGCATCAAAATTAAATGTTATTAGAATTAGAATAAAACAAATTAATCTACCATAATTTCTGATATGATGTATTTTCCACAGAATGATCTCTATAAATATAATATTGGGAATTTTTATGACAAATTTTATCTCTATACACATATGGCATATTACATTCTTCTGGATAAAATCTGTTCACATATATGTCCAACATACCATACGATAGCTATTCCCAACCTATTGTCCATGGAGTGCTTGTGATTACAGTGAAACCCCGATTTTGAAACTTTTCGGGGACCGGCCCAAAAAGTCAAACGAGCCATTTTCAATTGATCAAATCAAAAAAGGAATAGTTATATAATTAGAAATTCACATTTTATTGCTTATTTATCCAATCTTTCATTTCTTTTTACTTATACTACATGTTTACTTTTTAACAAAATCATTTTTGTAAGATAGCATTCATACAAGAGTCAATTCCATCTACAGATGTTCATAAGACAAAACTGGAACACATCTAAGTAAAAAAAAACAAAAGTTGATTATATTCTGTATAATTAGAGTTTTCCTTTTGTTTTCAACAAATGTGAAGAGAGTATTTATTGAATAATACTATCAGTGACATCTATGCTAAAGTAGCATTCATTTTTGACTCATTTTATTCCAAAATGGATGGAATGCAAGAGTATATTTTATCAAAGTAAATCATTTTTTTTTGTGGAACTGTTAGGAGGGTTACAATAAGTTTAATTTTCTTGGTTTTGTTTTCTGTTTATGATAGAGAGTAATTCAAGTTAGGACAGATAAATCAGTTCATCACCATGGAAGATATTATAATGTTCATCAATATTTTAAAAACAAAATTTAAGGACTTATAATGTAATTAAATAATTATCTAAGTACTTAAAAAGCATTCTGACCAAAATAGAATGGCCAATTAATGTGTGAAAATATCACATGATGGGGGTAAGTTGTATTAAAAGAATAAAGTGAAGGCTATCAAATTTTTTATTCTGCAATTATATTTATATGATTATAAAAAGTTTATTATATTTCTGAATAAATTTAAAATTTTCTTCTAATGGTCTCCATGTTGGCTCTCAATTCTACGAATTATCCTCATTTCACTAGTTAACATCTATTAATTCTATTGTGCATACTAATTGATTGGCCATTCTATTTTTTTCAGACTTTCTATTAATTACTAGTAAACATTGTTAAAATAGGAAGTAGTAAGTGATATTTCCATCTTTGTTGTTGTTAGTTTAAAGACTAACATCATGTGATGATTTTTCTAGGGAAAAAATAAGTACAGTGAAACCCCGATTTTGAAACTTTTCGGGGACCGGCCCGACATTTTATTAAGAATATTAATAAAATGGTAAATACAGTGAAACCCCAATTTTGAAACTTTTCGGGGACCGGCCCGAAAATTACAGTGAAACCCCGATTTTGAAACTTTTCGGGGACCGGCCTGAAAAGTCGGAACATTTCGGGGACCGGCCCGAAAAGTCGAACGAGCCGGGAAAACGCACGAACGGAAACTCTGATGAGATCATAATAAAAAAGTTATATAATTAAAACATAGGAAGAGGGAAAGTTTTACATTGCACAAGTAAAGGGAAAGTTTTACATTGCATGTATAAGAAAATGCTCGGACTTCCGAAAATAGACGTTTAAAGCGGGAAAGTCGTACGATACGGGAACGCACGCGAGGGTTTCACTGTATTTTATAATTTTTTGTATCTGCGTGGTAGTTCCCATTATCAACATAATCAACGAAGTTCACATAATCAGGAGTCATTAACCAAAGCGTGCGTCGTTAACCAAGACAGGTTTATTTCATTTATAATTATTTTTTAAAATACATTTATTTAAATGTTATACCTTTACAGTTTATTGGTTTTATATACAGAAAAATGTTTTCAGTCTAATAAGACATCTTCAGTTCACATAAAGAACATATAGAACATAGAACAGAGTGCAAAATTCAAAAAACTGAATAGAAAAGGTTTTTTAAAATGCATCATATGACAGCACAGCAATGCAAAGGTATAGATGAAAAATAAGAAGATAATGCTCATATCTTTTGCACTGTTGTGCAATGTGTTATAAGATTTATTTTAAATAGCCTCTTCTATTCAAAGTTTTTTGAATTTTGCACTCTGTTCTATATGATCTGTTTATGAACCGAAGATGGCTTGTTAGACTGAAAACATTTTTCTGTATATGAAATCAACAACTTAATAAACTTCTGTTTCTCTTTCTTAGAAGTACACAAGTTTTTGTGTCTTATGCTAAATCTGAGAACAATAATATATATTAAAAGACTTGATTCAAATATATATATAAAATAATTTTTTAAAATGTATATTTGGAATCAATTAAAATATAATTAAAAATTAAATATATCTGATGAATGTGGTGGTGTTACTTAAAAATTTCATTTCTAACACAAGAATAAATACAAATAAAGAAGCTTTCCCAATTTATGCAAATCTAATCTTACATAAAATTTTAATATGCAAAATATTTTTTAAAAAATCTTTAAAATTTAATACACAGTACAGCATTGCAATTTTAGCATGCTAATATGGTAGGTCCCAATTTCACAATCAGTTTGTCCAAAAAACTTTGCAAAAATCAAAAACTGCATAAGTCCAACAATATTTAAATATGACACTCATGAATGGGTACATTGGCAAATGGAATAGTTAAATGAAATTTATGAGTCTAATAATAGATAAGAAAATTTAAGGCCAAAGTTGATATTTTTGCAAAAATGTAAATTGTTTATTGAATTTTTCATTAGTGTTTTATGGAAATTTATAAAAATTAAAAGATTTGTGCATTTGCACATCTCTGAAATTATATAAGTCAGGGAGTTACTGTATTACAATAATAGTCATGGTACTACTATAAAAAATAATGTTATGGACTTGTAGAGATATTTTGGGTAAGACATGGGAACTAACACCAAGATTGTTATATTGGATTTGCATTATTATTACTGTCAAACCCCAATAAGACACCTCTCATTAAGCCACTACCCTCACTGACCACCAAGAATTTTGGAAGAATGGATCTTCCTTACATTAATGGAATAGGCACCTGATAAGACACCTCCACCAGTAGAAATGCCTGAACAAATATTCCTTTTGGTATTGTATTTATCCTCATTAATTTGCTAGGAGCATGTAAGGTAACTTACATCCCAAAGTTCATCAGTACTGTATATACATTATAAAAAGCTTTCTGGATTCATTTGTAACAAGCGGGTAGGAAAGATGGAGTTCACATCTAGGTTGTAGAAAATTTAAGACTGTAAGAATCAGATCGTTTCCATTGTTTATTATGAACCAAGCAAATAAGAATACTGTACAAAATGAAAGCTGTGTACATTTTATTTTACAGAGAACTCAAAGTAGAGGATCAGAACAGCAGGTGGACATGTTTTCTATATATATATAGTACTGTACATCTATCTATATACTTATAAAATACAGATTATGTATGTATGGATGTATGAAACTTTTTTATTTAAAATCTAAAAAGGATATTTAGGAATTTGATATAGAATTTTGTTCAGTATCAGTATGGGCATGTCCCTACGTCACGCCCCTTTTTTTATTTAGCCCTTTTTTTAGGGCCCTAAGGGGCCCAATTTTTAATTTGGTTTTTATTTTAGGGCCCTAGGAGACCCAATTTTTATTTATTTTATGACAACAAAAGGGCCCTAGCAGACCCAATTTTTATTTATTTTATGACAACAAATAGCAATAGATGGCGCTAAGTGTGAAAGTAAGGGGCAACAGATAATTTACCTGCATTACTATTACTGGATTTTTACATAATTATTTAGCCAATACAATTATTATTGATTATGATACAGGATACTGTTCAGTATCAATTTGTGTTCAATCAGTATCTTTATATCATACCTTTTCATTGGATGTTTTATTTTAAAGGAAATTTTATGCTGAATTTGCAGTTAAGCCTGTTCTATATCCATAATTATGATTCTGACATATAGTACAGATGAAATTTATTGATATTTATTATATTTTTATCCACAAAGAAATTATATAATTATTCATCAAGACGTAAACTATTAGACTTATATGTTTATCCAATATAATGTAATAATAACGATCTTTTATACGGGTGACTTACAATCCCGCACTTCGCTCATTTGCATACTTAGACGTAACAAGTTTTAAAGTTGTTAGCTTACAGAGTAATTCATTCATGTCATCCTCTTTACACTTAATTTATCTACCGAACAATACTTTGATACAGATCATTCTTACATTCGCATACCGGACCAGAGGTATTATTATTTAGATAAGATGACGTCATTAACCAGGATAGCTCTTCCGGAGGACGGGTTCCGAACCGGACCAGTGGTATTATTATTTAGATAAGATGACGTCATTAGCCAGGATAGCTCTTCCGGAGGATGGGTTCCGATTCCGTATCACGTGCTTGCTAACGACGGAGGCGGAGAATGTGGGAAGTAAGTTAACTTTTAAACTAAAATATAATAAGGCGGAGAACGTGGGAAGTAAGTTAACTTTTAAACTAAAATATAATGTGTTAGAATATAGGAAAATAATGATAAATAACAGAGTGCATAATAAAATAAAATTAGGACAGGTTAAAGTTAACTTCCTCACAAACTTACCTACCCACTAATATGAATGGGATTGTCTCTCAGAGTAAGGAAAAGAGGAGAGATGGCATTTTGCAAGATTTCTGTAATCAATTTATCATAATGCATTATGGTAAATTAATACAAAAAATAATGCAAATTTGCAATTAAAAAAAATAATTTTTTGTATTTTCCCATACAATAAAAACAGATAAAAATGAAATATCATATTTATGAATAGTTCTGGCAAAGACAGTAAATTTTTAATATATTTTTATTATAATAAATTTAAAATGTTTTCAATTTTATATATAACTTCCCAAGCCAGTCCTTGACAACCTGCCCAAAGACATCTGAACCAATGTCCAGGGCAGGCTCAGGTCCAAAAAAGGGGCGAGAAGCCCCTTCCTTGGCAAGCCTATTAGCAACCTCATTTCCCCCAATCCCTTATGCCCTGGCACCCAAACAAGTTGTACCCTGTTCTTAGTGGCCAGTTTCTCAATGAGAAGATGGCATTCCCAAACAAGTTTCGAAACAAATTGGGAACTATCAAGTGCTTTAAGAGCAGCCTGACTGTCAGATAGAATAAAAATATGCTTACCAGCATAATCCCTATCAAGATTAATTCTAACACATACAGAAATAGCAAAAATTTCTGTCTGAAAGACAGTGGCAAACAGCCCAAGGGAATAAGAATAAAACATCTGCGTCCCTTCGCAGTAAACCCCCGCCCCAACACCATTAGTGGTTTTAGAACATCTGTAAACCAGACCAAACCATCCTTGATACTGTGCTCAAATCCCCCTCCCCAACTTTCCAAACTAAGAAAAACAACAGTGAAGGGCCGGAAGAAGTTAAATCTAGGAACCATGTAATCCTTAACCATCCCAAGAATGTTACAATGTAACCTGTCCCACTCAAAAGACAAATGCTCCATCCTATGGGTCCAAGAAATCCCTCTCCCAGAAGAATGAAGCCTATAATAGCCCTCCTGGGCACTCGCCTCAACAAACAAATGCAGAGGAGGAATGCACAAGAGAACTTCAAGAGCAGCAGTAGGAGCAGTCTTCATAGCCCCAGTAATGTCCAAACAGGCCAGCCTTTGAATCTTTCCAAGTTCAGCTTTACAGGTCTTAAGTAAAACCCTTCACCACCAAACAATGGCAGCATAAATAAGAATAGGTCTCACCACCATGGTATAAATCCAAAACAACAGCCCTGGCCTAAGACCCCAAGTCTTACCCAAAATACCCCTGCAAGCCCAAAGAGCCCTACAGGCTTTCTCCACAACAAACTTAATGTGTGGCTTCCAAATCAAATCCTTGTCAAGCAAAATGTCAAGGTATTTGACCCGGGTAGAAAACTGCAACCTTTTACTGAAGAAGGTCGGCTCAGATAACCTACCAACTGTCTTCTTCGAGTAAAAGGCACAATAACAGTCTTGGCCGGATTAACAAACAATCCCTCCTATTACACCAGTAAGAAACTGTATTAAGAGCTGTCTAGACCTCAGAAACAGTCCTAGGAAATTTCCCCGCTACAATGATGGCTATGTCATCAGCATATCCAACAGTGAAGAAACCATTCCCATTGAGTAAAGTCAATAACTCATTCATCACAAGGCTCCAAAGAAGGGGAGACAACACCCCCTGCAGACATCCCCTGTCAATGAGAATCATAACTTCCTCCTCATAGAGCTTGCTAAACACAACCCTATGCCTCAGCATGGAGCCAATCCAACGAATAATCGTTGAACTGACTCCATGTTTGAAAGCAGCAAGGCTAATTTGCTCAAAATAAGTAGAGTCAAAAGCCCCTTGAATATTAAGGAAAGCACCAAGGGCAATCTCCTTGTACCCAATAGCCCTTTCAATGAGCGAAACAACCTCATGAAGAACATGCTCAGTCGATTTGCCAGATTGATAGGCAAATTGACTGTGACAAAGGGGGATCCTAACCAGGGCCCATCCCTAATAAACCTATCCACCAACTTCTCCAATGTCTTCAATAAAAAAGACATCAGACTGATCGGATGATAAGACAGCCTCGGTATAAGAATTACGCCCAGGTTTAGGTATAAAAGATACCCTCACCTGCCTCCAGGACCATGGAACATAGCCAAAAACCACACAGGCCCAAAAGACACAGCAGAGAGGAGAAACCAGAACATCAATGCCCTGTTGCAAGACACTGGCAAAATGCCATCTGGTCCCGCCGACTTAAAAGGCTTAAAAACACTTATAGCCCATCTAATATTAGATTGATTAATCATCCCCCTCACAAGATCACAATCATTCCTCGAGGCATGATAATCATGTCCATCAAGGTCAGACTGCACCTGCAAGGAGGATCAGTCCTCAATCAAAGTAGACCCAGAAAAGTGCACCCGAAAAAGTTTCTTTAAAGAGTCCCTGCAAGTACTAGTCATACTGCCATCAGGCAGCTTAAGAGAACCAACCCTGCAAAAATCCCCATTAGATATTATCTTCACAGGTCTGGATACCTCAGGTATATCCTCAATTCCCTGACAATACCGTTTACAGGAAGACCTTTTAGTCTTTCTGATGGCCTTATTATAATCAGTGAGAGTGCTCCTATACATATCCCAATCACCAGTCCTCTTAGCTTTATTAAAAAACTGCCTAACATTACGTCTAAGACCACCCAGTCGTTCATTCCACCAAGGAACCACCTTGTTGAACGAGCAGTCCTGACAGGACAATTTTGGTGATAGGATAAGAGAATTGGCTGTTGAATCTGGTCAACAGTCATCTCTAAATCCACCACCGAGCAAAATCTGCTCTGTATACCCCCCAAGTTAAATTTAAGGTCTTCTCTAAAGGAAGCCCAATTAGTCCTCCGAGAGTCCCTATATGTAACCTGACTAGGTGCCACACCCCGTAATTTAAAGCAAATATATCTGTAATCCGAAGAAGAGGTTCCCCAAACACATGCCAATTCTCAATTAGGTCAGAAATACACTGAGTCCCTAATATTAGGTCAATGACTTCCCGTCTGTTAACAACAGCAAAGGTAGGTTCATTACCCTCTATTGAAAATAAAAAGGTTAGTACCCATCAGAAACTCCAATAGGTACTATCCCTTCGGTTGATGGCTTTGCTACCCCAAACCATATGACGAGAGTTAGCATCGACACCAACCAATAGATCAAAATGATTCTTTTGACAAAATTCCACCAAAGATCCAAACTCAGGCATTGGTGTTTGTCTTTATCATAAGGGAAATAAGCAAAGGAAACAATAAATTCCCTACTAGCATCCCCTCATCTAGCTTCACCTGAACAGTAGTAAGATCCCTAGAACAGTAATCCCAGCGGGTGAAACATATATGTTATTCCTAGTGAAAATACGAGTCCGAGGACCACTATCAGAAGTACAAGAAATAAAAGAAAACAACTTGATCCAGATTATCCAGAAAGCGTTTCTCTCTTACGAATGTTTTTCCACTGTTAATGTGTGCTGAATTAGATTTATAGTTTTAAGAAAACAACTTAACTTCCTTACAGTGAAGCCTCCGTATTCGGCCCTTTATAGTGCCATGGCTCTTGTATAAGAGCAAGGTCATAGCAACTCCCCACAAGCAGCCGACCCAAAAGGGCAGAAGCGGCTTGGGAGTGCTGGAGGTTGATTTAAATCTCAGGCCCATGACATTACAGGTACCTAAGGTGGGCAAAGATCCATGCCCTCCTCTGTTGACTGGGCGTCAGAAGGACCAGTGGTACCCCTGGAAGCCTGATCCTTATCGGCGAGCCCAACCAGTTCATACCACTTTTCAGGAGCAATCACCGAAGCTATCAGTCTTCCAGACTTGGAATTAGGATCCGAAAGTACCTTAAAGGTCCCTTGATCGACCCCAGAAAAAGCCTTAAAATTGGCTGCTTTGATGGCCTTTGCTGAAGCAAGATCAACCATCAGAATTAATCGCTGTCCTTTAGCGTCCCTGCTACGACCCAAGACCCTCCAGTTTTAGTCTTCAACCACGGGTTGAATACTTGGAGTTGAGTGAAAAGTTGGTGGATGTCCTGCGTATGTGTGTCCACAGTATGATAGGCCATCTTCACAGGCTTGGACAGGTTCATCGCAGGAATAACCCTTAAACAAATCCCCTGCCCAAGAGTACACTCATCCAAAAGCTGAGTAAGCCACTGACAGGTGAACTCATTTACACAAGTATAAATGAATGCACCGTTGTCTAAGGTATAACCCTTAAGCAATGGCAAGGTCTCCCCAGAAGGGATTCCATCCACATTGCTCAGGATCTTATCCAAAATGAGGTCCACTTCAGCAGCCACCATCTTGGAATCCAAATAACCCTCCTTGATGGTTGCTAACCAGAGAGAAGCCACAGCCTCTGTATAAGATCCGGGCTGAAAGCCCTGGGACCGCTTAGTAGGCCTCCCTCCTCAGAAGAGGGGTAGACAACACAGATCTGGTTCTCCTGCCAACACCAGGGATATCAGTAGGAGAATCAGACAAAGAAGCTAGTTGGGAAGTGCCGTGCAGTAACTGAGAGCCACCGGCACCAGCAGCTTCCCTCCTAGCCCTCCTCCGCTTTCGCCTAGCTGCTCCAGACAAACACGTCCTTTGCGGACTAGGTTTACTCCCGGAGGCAGAAGTGACTCCAGGAGACTGCTCCACTGTCCCACCACCCTGGATCACACCAGTAACCTCGGCGCCCTCAGATGAGGTACCAGGACCACCACAATGGAGCAGAGAAGCAGCCTCTCCAGAAAGAGTTTTAGTTTTTGAAAATTTAGAGATTTGACCATCCATGCCAAAAGACAAACTGGAGGAAATGCAAAAATCGCCGCCTGGTTATCCTTCAATACGGGCAGAACGCTGACTATGACAGGGTTTTGCCTGGTGCCCTGAAAGGGATCATTAATGACACTATATCTTTTACTACCTCAGTGCCACTCAACTCTCAGCACGATACCACACACCTTAGTTTGGGTAGGGCGCTCTCTTACGCCTGGTGCCCTGAAAGGGATCGTTAATGACACTATATCTTTTACTACCTCAGTGCCACTCAACTCTCGGCACGATACCACACACCTTAGTTTGGGTAGGGCGCTCTCTTAGTCTGGCCCCTTACTTTCGACCTGTCCGGCATGGGAGATCCTACCAGTAGCAAAGCTACTGCCGGCATAGCTCTCAAGATCCTTGGAACACGCAAGCTCCCTCACCATGACAAGGTAGAGACACCAACGAGGGAGTTCTTACAAATATATTGAAATAACATTATATAATTGAGATTATAAAACAATTTTTTTTATTTTTGACTACTACTTGACACCTGGGGCCTTATTCTCAAGTCATTTGTGTTACAACACACTCGTATTGGCAGTATCACATGATACCAACTCCCACATTTAGATAGAATTGGTATTCTGGAGTTTCATCTCACGTGCTTTCCATTCTCGAAATTCGAGTTGCTAACTCCTGTGAGTAGATCATGTGAGATTGCTATGCACACGAAAAAATGGTGGACCATCATGTTATGCTATGTTTAATTGAAGCATTAGAAATGAAAGAAAGTACTGTTTAAGGCAACAGCGAGTATTTCAATCAAATTTAGATGGTTTTGATCTTCATGAGGTTCATTTTCAATGATTATTTAGGCTATTGAAGGACTTAGTAAAGATTCTAATAGACAAATTTCTACCGAATGATAGATTTGACTGACTGTGGCTATACCAAGTAAAGTTTCCTCTATAATCAAAAGAATCCTTTCTTGTAACTGACAAAGGGAGGACACAGCTGACCCCCCACCGATTTTGATCCGCTTGCGTATGGTGAAAATACATCAAAAATGAGTGAATACATGTCCGAGCTTTTCATTGAATATGGCCTTCTAATAGTATTTTTTAACACTTGAAAAATCGAACTTTTGATAATTCAGCTTAAAAGCGATGGATAGATAACAGATC